>APFE030942172.1:51141-114808 GCA_000404065.3 Pinus taeda
TATATATAATGAATGATACAAATCCCACATCTGATTAGCCATCTCCCATGTAGCTTCATCAGGCCCAAAGTGCTTCCATTGAACTTTAACTTGTTCTATTTCTCGGTTCCAGAGGATGATTTATTTTCGTTGCAAAATGCATTGTGGCTCTAGCTGGAATCGTCCCTCTGGTTCCACCTGCAATGCAAACTAATCAATCACATGATCAACATCCTGGACATATCTATTAAGCAATGAAACATGGAAAACATCATGGACTTTCACTATTGGTGACAGTGCAAGTTTGCAGTCCAATGGTCCAATCCTCTCAAGGATCTCAAAAGGCCCGCAATACCAAGGTGCCATCTTGGCACATGATCCAATCCTCAAGAAGGTACTCTTGGGCTTGATGCGCAAGTGCACATGCTTCCCAACCTGAAACTCCTTGAATGCTCTATGTTGATCCACATAAATATTATGCCTATCATGTGTTGCCTTGATAATACTTTTGATAACCTGCATCTCCTACTTCGTCTCAACCAACATGTCTAGTCCAATCAACAACCTGTTCATTGGATCACTCCAGTTGATAGGAGTATTACAACTCCACCCATAAAGAGCCTCAAATAGACTCATCCACAAGGATTCTAGATACCCATTATTATAAGCAAAATATACCAGTGGAAGATACTCCTCCCACTTCCTTTGTTGATGCATGGCATACATCCTCAACATGTCCCCAAGAATCCCATCAACCCTCTCTGTCTGTCCATCTGTCTGTAGATGATAAGTTGCGTTGAAGGATAACTCTATCCCCAATACTACAAACAACTCCTTCCAAAACTTGGAAGTGAACTTGGCATCCCTATCTGATATGATCTTCTTGGGAACACCATGCAATCTCACTATCTCCCCGATGAAGATATCAGCCACCACACTAGATGAATTTGTAGACTTCACTGCAATAAACTGAGCTACCTTACTCAACCTATCAACCATAACCATGATGGAATCATGTTGTCTCGGTGTCTTTGACAAACCTCTAATGAAGTCCATGGAAATGACTTCCCATTTCCATTCTAGAATTGGAATAGGTTGTAGTAGATCAGCTGAGTGCTTATACTCAACTTTCTCTTGTTGATAGTCCAAACATCTAGCAACAAACTCAGCCGCTTCCTTCTTCAAGTTCGGCTAATGTTAGAAATTCTTAAAAGCTGTCAAGGTCTTCTGATATCCTGGGTGGCCTAAATATGGCTTGACATGAAACTCCCTCAAGATAAGCTTCTTGAGCTCACTGCTATTTGGCACATAAATCATGTTCTTGAATCTCACCAAGCCATATGTTGTGAGGTCATACTCCTCATCCCTATCACCTTCAACCTACTGTTGCACTCTCCTACTGAGAGCATCTGCAACCTGATTCTCCTTGCCCTTGATGTATCTAATACCAAAGTCAAAATCACTAAGGGTAGCTAACCATCTAACTTGTCTGGAATTCATATTAGGTTGTTCAAACAAATACCTCAGTCCATTGTGATCACTCATCAAAACAAACCTCCTAGTAAGAAGATAATGTCTCCACATCTTCAATGCATGAATGATAGTTGCCAACTCAAGATCATGAGTCACATATTTCTACTTGTGCTCATTCAGCTTCCTTGACTCATAGCATACCACCTATCCTTCTTGCATCAGGAATCCACCAAGTCCTTTCTTGCAAGCATCTGTATAGACTAGAAACTCTTTATCAGGGTCTGCAGTCTTCAAGACTAAAGCATTTGTAAGCAAATTCTTCAATTGATCAAAACTAGTTGCAAGCTCCTTGGTCCATTCAAACTTCTTTCCCTTTCTCTGCAAAGATGTGATAGGATAGGAAATCCTTGAGAATTTCCTTATGAACCACCTATAATAACCTGCTAGTACCATGAATGATCTCACCTCATCCACATTCCTAGGAGTTGGCCACTCCATGATAGCTCTAATCTTTTCTGGATCCACTGCTATGCCTTTCTTGGAAACAACATGTCCAAAGTAATGAATCCGAGTCTAAAAGAAACTGCACTTGCTGAGCTTGGCATACGATTGATGCCCTCTCAACAATCTCAACACTGCTGCCAAGTGCTTTGCACATTCCTCCTCATTCTTGGAGTATATCAATATATCATCAATGAATACTATCACAAACTTGTCCAAATAAGGACACAACACATTGTTCATCAAACTCATAAAGGTGGTTGTAGCATTAGTAAGGCCAAAAGGAACCACCACAAACTCATAATGCCCATACCTCGTATGATATGTGGTCTTGTATATATCTTCTTCTTTGATGCACACTTGATGGTATCCCGATCTCAAATCAAAATCAATCTTTGAGAATATTGTTGATCCCTGTAGTTGATCAAATAAGTAATCAATCTGAGGTAAAAGATACATGTTCTTGATCGTCACCTTGTTAATTTACCTGTAATCAATGCACAACCTAAGAGTACCATCCTTCTTCTTTACAAACAACATTGGTGCACCCCAAGGCGACACACTTGGCCTTATGTACCCCTTATCAATAATTTATTTAAGCTGCAACTTCAATTCCACCAACTCTAGAGTGCTCATCCTGTAAGGTTTCTTTGATGTTGGCGCTGCTCCTGGTACCGACTCAATAGAGAAGTCCACTTCCCTATAAGGTGGTAACAATGAAATCTCTGCAGCAAACACATCCTGAAGCTACAAAATAGGTTACCTCTTTAATACTTCCTCATCCTCCGCATCCTGCCCTTTGTCACTGAAAATATGCACTGTAAACAATACACACCCTTTCCTGCAATTGCACTTAGCTTGCATGGTTGTAACCATTCTTACTTATGTAGGCTTGTTCTTTCCCTGCAAGATTCTCTTTTCTCCATCATCGTCCAGGAACTCAATGGCCTTCTCATAACAATCTACCTTGGTATTGTGAGTAAACAACCAATCCATGCCCAAAATCATGTTATATGAACCAAAGGCCAGCACAGTTAGATGTGTTGATGTAGGTAAACCATTCAGCTCAAATAAACAAGATCTCACTCAATGATGAACTATTCTCTTGGTCCCTGTAGCCAACTGCACCAACAAGGATTTTGCATGCACTTCTTTAATCAAGCCATACTTATTCACTAGGCCAAGACTAACATCTTGGAAACATCTCGATCACAAAGCTTACCTTCCATCTAAATAATGGATGCCTAGTGATAAGCTTGTATGTTCTTAAGTGTTGCATAAATCCGAGGAATGCTCTAACCAATATCCCCAACTGTCTTCTCCTCCTGGGCATTGTAGATCTGAGGTATACCACCCTAATACAATGGACAATCCTTCTTTCGATGATCCTTGCTAGAAATCCAACACTAAAATGGTTCTCTTCCTCTACCTTTATTCTGCTGCTCCCCAAGCTGAGATCCATGTCCTTTCTCAGTTGTATTAAACTTCTTGTAAGGAGCCACATTCTATTTCTCACCTGCATCCTGAGGTCTTCCTCGCTTCTAAGGTCATATTCCATTAGCCTTCACATTCCCTTTCCAATCACACTTAGGCTCAAACGTCTACTTTGACTACTCATAACCATGCTTCAGTTTTCGGATGGCTTCCTCCAACGACTGAGGCTCATCAAACTCAATTTGGTCTCTGAATGCTACTAGCAACCCGCTGATGAATTGAATCTTCACTTTCTCATCCTTAAGGTAAAACACATACGTCAACAACTCCAAGAACATACTAGTGTACACATCATTTATCATAGAACCCATCTTTAGCTCATAAAACTCCTTAGCCCTGTCATCATAGTATCTTTTGGATAGGTATTTCTCCTTGAAAAATCTCTCAAACTCATCCCAAATCACCTCCTCTTCTCTAATGTGTCTGATATTCTTCACATCTTCCCACCATATATCTACTTCCACATTGATATTGAAAGTGGCTATCTTGGCTTTCATGTTCTCTGAATAGTCATGCAATCTGAAGAACTTCCTCATCCCAAGTAGTCGTGCTTCTGCATCTTCTTACTTCTTCATATCTCCATCAAATGTAGGAGGCTTGGTTTTCTTAAAATCCTTGGGAAAGTACTCACTCCTCCTATGGTGTTGGCGATGATAATGATGATGTCTCCTAGAAGAAGAACTAGAATAAAACCCATACATACTAGTCCTCCTATCAGGTGTATCCAAGAATCTACTACTCTTCACTATATCCTCCCTATCCAACTTTTGTCTCCTCTGAGACTTGCTACCACTTGCCCGATTAGTCTTCTCCTCCTGCCTATCTCCATGACTGACCCCCATTTGTCCCTGCTTCTGCAAATATTAAAGACTCTGTAGAATCACTGCATTAACTTCTTCCTACTTTTCCTAAGCTCTAGCACGCCTTTCCTATCCCTCAATCAACTTGTTATTGTCTACCTTGCAATTCTTATCTATGCCCTCAGACTCTTCAATGTATATGCTATATCAGGAGAATTCTCTTCTCCTTACTGCTCAAATGACCTTTCCCATTCCACAGAATTCACTTCAGGCCGGTAAGGGGAATCATGTGAATTGTAATCCACCATTTTGATCTTCATATTTTACCTTCTCTTTCCTGCAAACATGCCATGTTAGATAAAACAAATAGAAATCATAATCATACCTTAATGAAGTTCAGGGGAGGCTATCTCTTCTGCACAAATCAGTCCATATTAACACAATATACATGTATATATATAATGACATCAACATATCAACATATTAACAATATGCATGATAACACAAAATGTAACACTGACTATATACATGACAACCATAGCCACTGCAATGCATGCATAGTAGACATACATATGAATGACATGCATGCATAGTAGACATACATATGACTGACATGCATGCATAGAAATCACATCAAGCCCATCGAGTCCAAGTGTTTGAACCTCGAAGCTTCGATACTAATATATAATGCCCCGCCCCACATTTACCCTATTTTACAAGCTCTCTAGGGTAAACATGAGTTGAGTGCTACTATGACATCACCTGACCTCCAAGTTCCAGTGATGGTAGTGGGGCCTACAAATCGACAACCTACTGGCATCCCCCAGGGACTACAAATCAATCACAGGCCTGAGAACCACCCGACAAGATCAATCCCTAAGTTGGAGCTCTTTTTCACTGACCTCACTCCACAACCACACCCTTGAGACTTCATGCATGCAGTTATGAGGCTATAAACGCACCCACAAGCCTGTCTACCAACGATTATGACCCAAATCCCCTGTTCTGTGCATGCGGTTGTGAGATCTTTCCCACTTTTTTAGGCAAGCCTTCAGACCACTGCCCATAACTACCTGTAACTTTCCACAATCATAAATAAGGTGATAACAATGCTAACCATTCAAAACTTGAACAAGATCTTGACTAGAACATGCCTGGTACATGATAGACATTTTGTCAAACATATGGTAAACATGAAATCTACAAGTCATGAATGCATATCTGGTCATAAACTTCTGAACTTCATCTAAGAATCACCAATAAGGCTCAATGCCCTCTCACACTATCTACAACAACACTTATTAGCTCATGAATTCATCGACCATTCAATAAACTATCAAATCATGAACAAGAGCCATAATTAGAGCACATCATAGAACCATGCTTATAAACAACATATAACCAATTAGCCATAACATCCACATAATAACAAGTACATGTGATCATTAATTACATTAGAAGAGTATCTCATATTAACTTATGCAAAAGCCAACCAAGTAAAGGAATTTCACATACCACCCAACCATAGATTAGGCTGAACCAAATCTTTCTTTCATCCAATCATCCCCGTGCCATATTCTAGGCATGCATGTAGGGTCTCATGGGATAAACCAAGACATAATCAACCAGGGACTCCATAGTTTAAACGACCTCCACCCTCAAGCTACCGTGATCTCACCTAAACTGGCCCTGAGATCACAAAACCAAACCAAGCTTGGATGCCTCAGAATTTCTTCACCATACCTTGAGGAATTTTCCTGTCTTCACCCACTTGTCAAGGACTTCCCGTAGAAAACTATTTCCACTCCCAACCTTGGGGATTTTCCTGAGAACACATCACCTGGTTCCAAAACCTTCAGGCAATCCAAAGCTCAACCAAGAATGAATCCCATCACACCATGGCTATCCAGGAAATGGCAAGACTGAAACGATTATCAGTCCAGACAACACCCTTGCCAATGACAACAAATGAACCAAATAATCAAATGCATGTATCATGCATTCATATCCCAGCATGGAAATCACACATGCAACCTATTACCTATAAAATCTTCCTGCTGAAGTTGCCGATCCAAATTTCTCCTTGCCCTACTTTGCTTTCTTTTGCTTGTCCTTTCTTTCCTTCTATAAATCCAAGTGAATGCTAGAGTGCTCCTAGAATGCTCTAAGTGTGCAAGAGTGTATGAGAGAGAGTGAAAGGAGAGAGCCAAAACTGAACTCACAAAAATTGTGAATTGTTTCTCTAATGCCTTTTTATCATTGATATCCCTTATTTTTTCATTTCCTTCTTTTTTCTCCTAATTTCCCTTGCATGCAAATTTGTAACTCTTCACCTTTGTTTTCTCCTATTTTCCATTATTTCTCATAATTAAATGTCAATTATTGCCTCTTTGCCTTTGCCAATTTCTGTAGGGATTGATAAATCGCAAGTGATTCCCACTAAAGTGTTCACCCAACATTCAACTGGAAATACATGTCCCGTGACCTTGTTCTTATTTTGCCTTTATTATCCTTTATTACATGAAACTTTAACCCGAGGTTGTTACATCAACAGTCACCAAAGTCCAAGAGACCTCTTGGATTATGAAACCAAGGATCACACAATGTATTTATATAATCATTCTTATGAATAATAAAGCAACGCATGCTTATCTTTTATTCTAGTTGTACATTCCAATAATGGTATTAAAGTAGGTTTTGCTCATAAACCTATAATATCCAACTCTTTAAATTTATCATATTTACCACTCTAAGTAGTCCTTTTCCATTTCTATGCGTTACTCTAACACGGTGGCCATTTCTGCCATATTCTTTGCAGTTTTCAGAACCTTTGTTTGAGTAGTAGTAACTCATCTCTGCGCCCCAAATACAATACCGATCACACTCTTTGCTCCATTTTACTCGTCAAGTTGACCTCAACAAGAAGCTGATGATGAATAAGATCTGAGGAGAAGTATCCATACCCTGAATCCTTTGGCTCCATGAAAGTGAACTAAAGTTGTTATGAATGGATGAAGAAAGAAGAAATAAATTATTTTAACGTCCATAAGGCTAAAGATAGCCTATGGGACAGATTGCTTCTTCATCTGCTTGATGTATTCATTCCTTTTTCTATGAAGCTTCAAAATAAATGCTCCCAGCTTCACGACAAACCCCTCGCTAAATAGATTATCCCAAGAGCCAGCTCAACATATCTGCATAACCTTCCCTATTGTCTTTGAAGGCCTCACATTCTAAAATGAAATGTTTTTCTGTTTCCACTTTTCCGGAAGAACAAAAAATGCATACTCTTTCCTCCCACACTTCCTTTGGCCTTTTCCAGTGCCGTGTTTCGCAACGAAGTTGATGAGAATTAGTCCTTAACTGAGAAATAATAATTTTGGCTCTTCTAGAGATATTAGCCTCTATGTATGCTTTTGGTTGATGACTATGAGTGGGATTAAACACTTCAATATAGTAATTTTTCTTTCTTCCTAGCTCCTTATCCCAAGTACGCTTGTGGAACTTTTCCATCATTTTTTTTTTATCTCTTTGCTGTTTATGGGACATGCGTTCAAGCAAATACCCCATTTACTAAACCATTTGTTATTTTTTTGCATCCAAGTTTTTTTGCTTTTGCACAATCTATCATTAAAGATAACCTTAGGCCATCTACCCTCTTCCATTTGCTCAATTTTTTTTAAATACCTTATGACTTGCACCATAGCAATTGCTTCAATAGGAGTAGTCCCTATTTCACTTAACAAGATATCACAAGGAATTGCACTTTTAATCTTAAATTTGTTTATAATCAAACGCTTCTGAATTTTCTCAATTTGTCTCCACTGCATGTTGGATGTACTACTGGCCCATAGTTCACAACCATAGAGAATCACCGGAATCACTAGAAGCCCAAAAAGAGTTTGAGTGATTTTCCAGTCCCATAACTCTACCTCTCGACACCTATTTTGAAAAGCATAAAATGCTTTCCAACCCCCCAAAGTTCTTTTCTTTCTACAACCATTCCAGCTTGGATTTTTGTTGAAGTCAATTCCAAGGTATTTGTAATTCGCAACTTCTTCCAGAATGTTGCCTTTAGATAGAACTTATGTTGGTTATGTTTTCTTTTCTTAGAGAAGACCACTACTTTCGTTTTGTTGATATTGACTTACATCCCCACACTTATACAAAAATGCTCAAGGATAGTAAGTGCTCTTGCAAACCAAGATCCGATTAAGCAATCAGAATAAGGTCATCTGCATACAAAAGAAGTCTTATAACAAACTTGCCCAAATAGATACCATCACCCCCTAGCGAATTTAACCACT
Source organism: Pinus taeda (assembly GCA_000404065.3). NCBI lineage: Eukaryota > Viridiplantae > Streptophyta > Pinopsida > Pinales > Pinaceae > Pinus > Pinus taeda. The sequence goes on from APFE030942172.1 coordinate 59,696, forward strand.
CCTCAATCTTGTCGATATATAAACCAAAAAGAGTAGGAGACAGTGGGCAACCTTGCTTGACCCCGATATCGCTTCTAAAACTTTCAGAAATTCCTGTTGAAGTTCTAATTTTGAGTTTCACCTCTTCATATAGCCTATGCACAACTACCCGCAAATGTTTAGGAACCCCAAGTTCCTCCATTCTGTGCCAAATCTTATCCCTAGGAACCGAGTCAAATGCTTTTCTGAAATCAACAAAGCAACAAAAGACTTCTTCCTTTTTCTCCTAAAATTTTTCAATGATGTGCCTTAAAGTTATACAATGATCAACTGTGGAATGTTTAGGTCTAAAACATGCTTGCCCTTTAGCACACTTATCTCTTTCTTTTTCCCACTTGCTAATTTTGTTTTCTAGCATGCTTCCAAATAGCTTTGCAATCTGTAAGGACCAATCTTATACTATATACTTTTTTTTCAAAATAAAATACAACCAGAAGAGAAAAACATTGGGAATTCAAATTTATTAAGCATTATCTAACACATCCCTGAAATTCATTTCACTGAACATATCATAAAATTTACATATATTTAACTAAAGCCATAAAGAAATCATACAAAAGAATATTGTAACACATAGGTACCATTCACCAGAAGACGAGATTCCACTTGATTTTTCGTTACTTGTATTCCTTTGTTGTCGGTCACCTCTGAGTGTGAATGACAACGTACTTGATTCGAATGCAATGACCCACCGATTGACCTCCCAGCCTACTCCTTGTGTACTCTTCTTCCCCGCGGACCCCCGAGCTGCAATGGGGTTGTACAATGGAGGAATGTAATAGCTGGTAAAGGAGAGTACTCCTTGGCTAAAGAGTCCCCTCTCTAAATTCCTCTACCTCACCAAACTCACTATAGTTCGTAGTCACTACTCTGACATAGTCTCATCCATCCAACAATAGGGTCCCCAAAAGTCCCTTCTCCCATGGCTTGCCCCTTCTTTTATAGGAGTCCTCATAGGTGACACTTGGCATGTCATGCATAATTAATTATTTTTGATAATTCAATTGTTTGATTATTCACCCACCCATGTGTCACTCTCTCATCAAGGGTCTCCAAAATTATTTACTTAAATTTTAATTTAAAACTAATATTTTCCTCGCCTCAACAAAATTCCTATTTCTTCTCCTAGTTGCCTCTTGATCCCCCTTTTTACTCCTTAATTTGTGTTCATTACTAAATTCAATTGATAAGTCAATATTTGATCCCCTATCTAATCCCTAATTTAACTCAAGTTATCTCTTAGATGAATATTCTTATGTTGGTTGTTTCCACATGGAGGTTCTCTAAATTTCTCTAAAATTTAATTTATTAATCTTATTTTAATTCACCATCCTCTTCCCTTAATTAGGTTTAACTATTTTAGGATTACTAATTATCCTTACATTTATGTCCCTCTTTCCCCTTTTTACCTAATTGAACCACATTATCTACCTAATATTTTCCAACATGGGGAGGGTAGAGTTTTTAAGGTAAAATATTTTATTTCTTCCTACGATCCTCTTAACCCAAGTTTTATTCTTGATTTAATTACCTCGGTTTCTAACATCATTTGCTCTTGATGTGAATTTACCTGGTTTTCATATCTTGATTATATTTATTAATTTATTTATTTTTAATGATTCCAAGGGTACCAAGTTTGGTTGTGCCCTTCAAGAATTTCCCTTGAAGTTCCAAGGGTGTCACGCCTAACAGTTTATTTGTGATGCCAAGGGTGCGAAGTTGGTCGTGCCCTTCAAGAAATTCCCTTGAAGTTCCAAGGGTGCCACGCCTAACATTTTATTTGTGATGCCAAGGGTGCCAAGTTGGTCGTGCCCTTCAAGAAATTCCCTTGAAGTTCCAAGGGTGCCACGCCACTTGCCCTTCAAGCATTCATTGACTACGAGGGGAAAGTATAGGTGCAACGACAGAGACCACTATCAGCTCTTATGTTGCCTGCTATAGTGAGACTAATGGTGTCGGGGATCAAGGAATTCGCCTTGAAGCGCACCCCTCGGTAAAATCCTCATGAGCGACCCAACTTTGGGACCTGCCCTCATGACATCGTGATCTCCAAGGCGAAGGTGTTTCAACCTTTCGAGCCCAAGTCACGGTGGGAGTGTTAGTGGGTGAGAACAGGGACACTGCCCCACCCCTCCCATGTAGTTCCATCCAATTGTACAACCCCATCACCCATATGTGAGTCATTCATCCAAGCAACTAATATGTGCCTGCAATCACTAACATATCATCAGAATATAGATAAACATATATAGCAGGTTTCAAAATAGACTTAGAATTTCAAAGATAAAATAATATAAATTTTCATCAAACCAGGTGTCATTAACTCGTCATATGCAAGTGCCTCTCATGGTTTCTTGCCATACTCAATAATCATCAGTAACAAGGTTTCTCAGTGTTAGTCATTGTTATAATAGCATCATTAACATCACCTAGTCATTCGCATCATTGCTTATTGTGAACCAGAACTAATGCAAGTAGGTAACATGGGGGCACATCCATCATGGCTTTCATCATCATAACATCAATGGAAACATACCTATCCATCAAAGCTATCATCGTCATGATATCAGTAGAGAGCATACATATCCTTTACTGCTAGCATCGTCATAAATTCAATAGAGACCAAACATAACCATTTATGCTACAATCATCATAGTATCAATAGAGAACATGCATAACCATTAATGCTATAATCATCATAATACCAATAGTGAACATGCATAACCATCAATGCTACAATCATCATAATACCAATAGATACATACATAACCATTAATACTATCTTCATCATAATATCAATGGAGAACATACATAAACATCACAACCATTAATATCACAACCACTAATAATAGAGTCATATGTCTGGATCCTCAACCTGAGGTCCTCAAAGAATAAAGTGTGGGCCTTAGGGCTAAATAAATGTTAATGACATATCATTGTCAGCCAACTAGAGCGGGGCACTACATACACTAAATAATGGACTTTGTCTCAAAGTTCTTGGAATACGTAAGGAAAATGGTGATGCATCTCCTCGGTGTCCTCCAAAGTAGCTCAATTGGGACTGTAGTTGTTCCAATAGACCTTAAACTGGTCCACTAATAGTCGTCTAAGCTGCAAAGTTCATTGGTCCAATATGTGAATTGGTTTGGCCATCACTGTTCCCTCGTCTGAAACCTGAAATGACCAAAGTCAATAACATGCGAAGGATCTGAAATATAATGACGCAAAATAGAAACATGAAACACATCATGCATACGCGCTAAAGATGGAGGTAAGGCAAGCCTATATGCCACTATCCCTTTCTTTTCTAAGATTTCAAAAGGTCCCACAAACCGTGGAGACAATTTTTCTCCCTTTCCAAATCTTATAGAGCTTTTTTTGGGGCCTTACTCTCAGGAGTACCCTATCTCCCACTTCATAACTTCGATCTACCCGATGAGCATCAACATAGCTCTTTTGTCGATCTTGTGCTTCTTTTAGCCTTCCTCTAATCATAGTCATTTGTTCTTCCATCTCTTGCACCACTTATGGTCCTATTAATGCTCGGTCCTCTAGTCGGTCCCAACTGAGAGGTGTTCTGCAAGGTCTTCCATATAAGAACTCAAATGGCGCCATTTTGATGGAACTTTGATAACTATTATTGTAAGCAAATTCCATAAGGGGAAAAAACTCCTCCCATCTCTTTTATTGGTCCATCACATACATCCAAAGCATGTCTTCGAGGATTTGATTAGTCCTCTCTGTCTGCCCATCTATCTCAGGGTGATAAGTAGTGCTGAAGTTCAACTGGGTTCCCAAAGCTTCTTGGAAATTGGTCCAAAACCTTCCTGTAAACACTGCTCTATTATCAGATATGATCTTCCTAGGCACTCCATGTAATCTCATAATTTCATTAATAAAAACTCTAGCTATTTCTAGTGCCTTGTATGTAGTCTTAATTGGTATGAAATGGGCGCTCTTGGCCAACGTGTCCACCACTACAAATATGGAATCATGTCTTCTTGAGGTCATTGGTAGTCTCACAATGAAGTCCATTGATGTAACTTCCCATTTAGATTTTGGTATCTCATGGGGTTGAAATAATCCTGCTGGATGTCTGTGTTCAGATTTTACTCGTTGGCACTCTAAGAATCTTGCTACCAAGTTTACAATGTCCTTCTTCATTCCTTTGCAAAAGAAGAGTGGTTTCAGGTCCACACTCATCTTCTTAACACCAAGGTGTGCCATGTATACTGCACGATGTGCTTCATTCAAGATTAACTGGCGTATATTTTCATTCGGTGGCACATATATCCTTCCCCGAAATCGTAGTAGCCCATCATTATCAAGGGAGTATTATTCATATTTTGGGACCTCCATTTCATCCTCCCTCAAAATTTTGCTAACCTCCTGATACCAGGTGCCTTTAAATTGTAAATCAAGTAGTTTCTCTCTCAAATTTGTCTTTAAGGGAATCAATGAAAATATCTTAGGCCTCCTACTTAAAGCATTAGCCATCCATTTACTGTTCCTTTTATGTAAGTGATATCAAAATCATATTCACTAATTAGCTCATACCATCGTCTTTGTCTTGCATTTAAGTGGTCTTGAGTGAATATGTGTTGTAGCCCACAATGGTCAGTCCTAAGATCAAACTTCCTTCCTAGAAGATAATGTCTCCAAATCTTTAGTGCATAAACAATTGCTGCCATTTCTAGATCATGGGTTGCGTAGTTTTCTTCGTGGGTTCCAAGTTTCCTTGATGCATAAGCTATTACTCTTCCTTCTTGCATCAACACACAACCCAACCCTTCCTTGGAGGCATCAGTGCAAACCAAAAATTTCTTGTTCCATATATGGCACCTTCAAAATTGGTGTTGTTGTTACCTTTAATGTTTAGAATGCCTCTTCACGTTTTTCAGTCCAAATGAATTTCTTGTTCTTTCTTTGGAGCTCAGAAATGGGGCTTGCTATCTTCGAAAACCCTTCGAAAAATATACGATAATACCCTACCATGCCCATGAAACTTCGTATTTCATGAACATTGGTTGGTGTTGGCCATTCCATGATGGCCTCGATCTTTACTGGGTCTACTGCGATACCATCCCCAGAGATAATGTGCCCAAGATAATGAATCTTGGTTTAGCAAAAGGAACACTTTGACAACTTCCCGAATAATTGGTTTTCTCTAAGACATTGTAGAACTATCCTCAAGTGTTCGTCATGCTCTTCTGGGGTCTTTGAGCAGATCAAAATGTCATCGATAAAGAATTGTACAAACTTGTCTAAGTAATCTCTAAATATTTCGTTCATCAAACTCATGAAAACGCCCGGGGTATTTGTCAATCCAAAGGGTAAAACTACAAATTCATAATTCCCAAATCTTGTCTTAAAGGTTGTCTTCAAGATATCTTCTTCCTTGATTCTCACTGATGATATCCTGACCTCAGATCTATCTTTGAATACACTGTTGCCCCCCTCATTTGATCAAACAAGTCATCTATTCTTGGCAGAGGGTATTGGTTTTTTTTATCGTCACTTTGTTCAATTGGTGGTAGTCAATGCACAGTTTCCAAGACCATCCTTATTCTTAACAAAAATCACAGGGGCTCCCCACAGAGATATGCTAGGTCGTATGAACCCCAAGTCCAACAGTTCCTTTAATTGGATCTGCATTTCCTTTAGCTCTGGAACTAACATACGATAGGGTGCCTTTGCAATAGGCTCATTGCCTGGTTTAAGGTCGATGGTGAAATTAATTTCCATTTTTGGGGGTAGCCCGGGTAGTTCTTCGGGAAATACATCCTTAAATTCAACAAGAAATGGATGTTTATTAAGGTTTTCAGAATCACCCTTATCGTTTAGAGCTAACACCGAGAACATTTGACATCCCTTTCGCCTATATTTCATTAGTTGCATGGAGGAGATGAACCTCAGGGACACCCCTCGGTTCATTCCCCTTAATGATTTTCTTTTGTCGTCATCATCTGTGAAATGTAGAGTCTTGTCTAAGAATGTAATGATTCTGATAATGTTAAACTAGCACAACGATGAAGGGTAAATGACTAGAATAGTGCAAGAGTTATTTGAGATGTTATTTACATTCAAGTTAAAAAAAAACATATCTACTAAGAGTTGTTGCCCACCATCATTTATGCAAGTTATTTTTGTTTTTATTTTTAAGCATAATTTAACTTAAGAATGTCAATATGTGGATTTACCATGGTTAATGCCCACCAAAATTCATGCAAGTTGTTGAGCAAATTTAGGTAAGAAATTTATTAATGTTGTATTTAAAAGAATCCAACTATATGACCAAACTGTACATTAGTGTAAAATAAAATATTTTTATAACTTACGAACACTATTACCATATTGTAGCACTATTACCATACTAATATCTTAACTCCAATCTATTGTAATTTGAAAATGACCATAATGAACAATTTTAGTAAAAATAGATTCCTTGAAAACCTTAGGCTCAACGTTATTTTGCAACAACTTTAAACACTAATCACAAGTTAAAATATGAATATATGATCTACTTTAAACTCAAACAAAATAAACTAAATATGTCAAAAGAACGGGAAAAATTATTACCATTTAATTATGTTCTAATACAATTTTAAAATACAATACTGTCAAAAATACCCCAAAGGAAAAATATTAAACTTTTACTATATTTTCAAGTAATAATAGAAAAATGTAAAAAGTAAAACTTAGTAATTATATAATTTTAAAATAAGAAACAAAATTCATGGACTTTAAAATAAGAAACAAAATTTCATAAATCAGGAATTCCATGAATACTTGGTAAGGCCAACACAAACAATGTATGGCTGCCCTAAAATGTATAGACTTGTGAATCACTACGAACCAGAAATCCTAATTTTAAGATTTTACACTGATATCTATAAAATTGGTGTCCTAATTTTAAGATTTTACACTAACATCTGTAAAATTGGTGCTGTTGTTACCTTTAACGTTTAGAATGCCTCTTCACATTTTTCAGTCCAAATGAATTTCTTGTTCTTTCTTTGGAGCTCAGGAATGGGGCTTGCTATCTTCGAAAACCCTTCGACAAATCTACGATAGTACCGCCATGCCCATGAAACTTCATATTTCATGAACATTGGTTGGTGTTGGCCATTCCATTATGGCCTTGATCTTTACCAGGTCCTTTGCGATACCATCCCCAGAGATAATGTGCCCAAGATAATGAATCTTGGTTTGGTAAAAGGAACACTTTCACAACTTCCCGAATAATTAGTTTTCTTTAAGACATTGTAGAACTATCCTCAAGTGTTCGTAATGCTCTTTTGGGGTCTTTGAGCATATCAAAATGTCATCGATAAAGAATTGTACAAACTTGTCTAAGTAATCTCTAAATATTTCGTTCATCAAACTCATGAAAACGCTCGAGGCATTTGTCAGTCCAAAGGGTAAAACTACAAATTCATAATTCCCAAATCTTGTCTTAAAGGTTGTCTTCGAGATATCTTCTTCCTTGATTCTCACTGATGATATCCTGAACTCAGATCTATCTTTGAAGACACAGTTGCCCCCCCTCATTTGATCAAACAAGTCATCTACCCTTGGCAGAGGGTATTGGTTTTTTTATCGTCACTTTGTTCAACTGGTGGTAGTCAATGCACAGTTTCCAAGACCCATCCTTATTCTTAACAAAAATCATAGGGGCTCCCCATGGAGATATGCTAGGTCGTATGAACCCCAAGTCCAACAGTTCCTTTAATTGGATCTGCATTTCCATTAGCTCTGGAGCTAACATACGATGGGGTGCCTTTGCAATAAGCTTAGTGCACGGTTTAGGGTTGATGGTGAAATAAATTTCCATTTTTGGGGGTAGCCCGGGTAGTTCTTTGGGAATACATCCTTAAATTCAACAAGAAATGGATGTTTATCAAGGTTTTCAGAATCACCCTTATCTTTTAGAGCTAACACCAAGAACATTTGACATCTCTTTCGCCTATATTTCATTAGTTGCATGGAGGAGATGAACCTCAGGGACACCCCTCGGTTCTTTCGCCTTAATGATTTTCTTTGGCTGTCATCCTCTGTGAAATGTAGAATCTTGTCAAAGAATGTAATGATTCTGATAATGTTAAACTAACACAACGATGAAGGGTAAATGACTAGAATAGTGCAAGAGTTATTTGAGATGTTATTTACATTCACGTAAAAAAACATATCTACTAAGAGTTGTTGCACACCATTATTTATGCAAGTTACAATGTCAATATGTGGATTTACCAGGTTAATGCCCACCAAAATTCATGCAAGTTGTTGAGCAAGTTTAGGTAAGAAATCTATTAAAAGAAGCCAACTATATGACCAAATTGTACATTAGTGTAAAATATTTGTATAACTTACAAACACTATTACCATATTGTAATATCTTAACTCCAATATATTGTAATTTGTAAATGACCATAATGAACAATTTTAGTAAAAATAGATTCCTTGAAAACCTTAGGCTCAACCTTATTTTGCAACAACTTTAAACACTAATCACAAGTAAGTTAAAATATGAATATATGATCTACTTTAAACTCAAACAAAATCAACAAAATATGTCAAAAGAACGGGAAACATTATTACCATTTAATTATGTTCTAATACAATTTTAAAATATAATACTGTCAAAAATACCCCAAAGGAAAAATATTAAACTTTTACTATATTTTCAAGTAATAATAGAAAAATGTAAAAAGTAAAACTAGTAATTATATAATTTTAAAATAAGAAACAAAATTTAATAAATCAGGAATTCCATGAATACTTGGTAAGGCCAACACAAACAATGTATGGCTGCCCTAAAATGTAGAGACTTGTGAATCACTAGGAACCAAAAATCCTAATTTTAAGATTTTACACTGATATCTGTAATGGTCCGACATAGTTACCAAATTCGAATTTGAATTCAATAGATAAAAATTCTGATGAAAAATTTCAATTCGGCAAAATTTGACAATATACAATTATATATATCCTATTATATTATCTATAATAAAACTTCATTGATTTGAAATTTAAATAAATTTTAGTAATTTTAATCAATATAACCAATTTTAAACTACAATTTATTAACAAAAACCACAACACACTTTATATTTTCTTTAACCTTTTTATTTTTCAAAACTTTATACTAAATTCCATGAAATTTTATTTAAAAATCCTTTTGTAATTTAATAATATTTAAACTTAATATCAAAACTCAGAGTTTCATGCGGTGAATCTTATTTAATATAAAAAATTATATATATATTAACACACAAATTAATATATATACTATATATATAATATATATATAACTAATAACTATTAGTTTCAGAGAAATTATATTATATTTTAAAACTAATAACCATGAGTTTAAAAAAATTAATATTCAAAACTAATTGTTCTTAACATAAATATATATAAAAACTCATCTCAACTTCAAAATTTATTTCCTTGTTATGTGAGATTTTAAACCATTAAAGAAACCAGTGAAATTCAAAATTAGCCGCCATTTACCTTTATTTTGTGTTTACAGGTCACTGCCTTTTACCATTCCGGCCATGCAAATCCGTGTCATAAACGCCTTTTACCATTCCGGCCATGCAAATCCGTGTCATAAACGCTAAACCGTGAATTTATACCAACTCTAATCGTTGTATTTACTGGTTAATGGCTATAGCTCTCCTAATTTAATTAAGGACAAAGAGTTCTGTAAGATTTAAACTTAAATTCTAAGAATTCGGCGATATCTCAATAATTTAAAATAATTACAGTAGACAATATCGTTTGCATTGATTGAAGATTTTAAACTTAAATATGTTTGTGAGGATTCGCCGATATCTCAGTAATTTAAAATAATTACAGTAGATAATATGGTTTGCATTGATTGAAGATTTTATTGTTTTCAAGTAACCATTCTCAGAGCTTTAGCGGGGGACACTTGTTTTCCCTGAAATGGAAAAGAGCGAAATGGAGAAAGGAAGTCTTGTTTTCCCTCAGATGGAAAGTTGAAAAATGGAAAAGGGCACAATGGAGAAGGGAAGTCTATCGCCATGTGACGGAGAATATCGGAAGAAATGGTTGGAGGAGCACAAAGGAGATCGTTAAAAGTGCTAACAATAAATCAATGCTTTTAAATACACATGTTTCATTAAGAAACTTTCTCATCCATCTGAGTCACATGCCAAGCCAAGCTATTAGCTATTTTTGGTAGAGATCGTTATTTCAGAAAAGGATTACTATTTTGTTTCTATATGTAACACGAGATCTGATTTAAATCTCCTTTTAGCTCAACTTGTTTTAATATTTCTCTTTTTAGTTGATGTGATTTCATGTTATGAGATCTATTTCTTCCGTGGAAACTGAAAAACTCGTTGAAGATAAACTGTCTTGTGGGCATGAGTACTCAGGGCTGACCATTATATATAGTACCTGCACAAAACCGCCGCAATAATTTCGAGGAATTATGGTTTCAATGCTATGTCGAATGCAGATTTGGTGTTAGGCTTTATTTAAAAAAAAAATTAAATGTTGTGGAGATTTTTTTTTTGTGAGTTCAACGATTGAATAGCCAGCGGCAGTAGGAGCACTACCCAACATTTATCTACGGATATTTATTTAGGCGAGTATTTGGTGAATTTGGCCAAATTTTTGTGTGAATTTTTTGTTTTTTTTTTTAACCAAAATTTGTCACATCGACTTAATTCAAACTTATACACATTCAAAATTAATATTAGCATAGGTTTCATTTCATCCTAGTCCTAAAATAGAGTTGTGTTCTTCTCACAAGATGGCCATGGAAACTATGAGAACCAACGCTAGTACTATAAACAATGGATTGTTAAACTCATAGAAGAAACAGTCATATTTTCCCTATTATCTTCGACATTTGCATAGTAATCTACCCTCCATCACGGTTCTTTCGAACTTCGACATACTTCTGAATATCGCGAAGTAATCCTTCTTTGGCGTGGTTCTTTCAAACTTCGACATACCCCTGAATATTGGGTAGTAATCTTCTTTGACGAAATCCCCTTCTCAAGAGTATTTTATAGTCTAGTGTCCACTTTCAACTGCAAGTGGAACTAAGACTCTTCTCCTTTCATTCTTCAGTGCGAAGCTCCAGGGACAGATTCATCTATGTATATCTTCAATCTGCTACCATTCACTCGTTCTGGGATGAGCTTGCCATTTAACTTCGCGAGCTTAATTGCGCCACCGTCAGAGATATGTTTGGTGATATATAGTCCTAGCCAATGTGTCTTAAATTTTCTTGGGAACTTCACGAATTTGCTATCATATAGGAGTATAAGATCTCCTTCCTGGAATATCTTTTTCTTGACGTGTCTGGCATGTTAGGATTTCTCCCTTGCTTTTTTTACTTGTTGATGAACACCTACTATGTAGGAATTTACAGGGTAAGTTCCTCAGACAGAACACCAAAAGGACACCGCTCACAAACAGATCACAGATCAATACACCAGTATTTTGACGTGGTTAAACCCTCAGAGAGGGAAACAGTCCACGGCCTGCGCCAACGTGGCTACTACAGGCAATTTATTAATAAAAGAATGAAAATTTACATAAGCTTCTCTCATGCACGGTTAACCTACAAATGACCCTCCATGCGCTTTAAATTGAATTCATGGACCAATCGGGTGTCAAGCCACGGATCAAGTGTCGGTAATACCGAGGAGAGAATGAACCGTCGGATCACTACATATCGTGACCATCGGATTGTAAGTTACAAATGTACATAGTAAAGAAACACACTTTACCTAACTCTATACTAGACCAAGTTATACTTAATTATTCCTGTGTCGGAATATCCTAACATTTAGGTTTGTCAATAGGAAGAGAATTTTGCTTATCAACAAATCCTTTACTACGTGTGTTGTATTGATGTTGATTCACAATAATTGGATCGAGGTCTTCCTCATATAATACATTTGAGAAGTTCCTTATAGAAAGTGGTTGTTGATCATCTTCATTTTCACTACAGTGAGTTTCTTCCTCCTATGCATCAGTTTCGTCATATGCAATTTTAGTCATGTTTGCTTGTATGGTTTCAAGTATCCCTTTAGCAGTAAGTCCCTTAGCTAGAGGATTTGGTTTGTTTTCAAAATATTTTCTATAACAATTCCTAAAATTTGACTTAGTTCTTAAGTTTTTGTTGAATTCTTTTCTGAGTTTGACAGTTTACTGATAGACTTTTGAAGACTGTCTAAGTCAAAAGGAGAAGACTCTTTCTTTTTGGAGGATTGTTTTGATGTTTCCAATTTCCTACCAGAAGAAGAGGCCATGTCAAATTGTTTATCAAACTTTGGTTCGAGAATAAGGATATCCTTTTCAACTGACAAGGCTTCCTCAAAGGCTACATGTAATGTAGTTTTCTGTGCTTTCTTCACCCACACATTTATATCATGTGGTAAAGCCTTTACATAGTAGGCAACAATTGGATTTTGGGCAGGCATAGTTTCAAGAGAGATTTTGTTCTTTAATGACAAAAATATAGCATTGAAATATTTTACCTTCTCATTGTTCTACATTTTTATATTTGAGAGTTCGTCAACTAAAACCTCTGGTGGTTTATCGTCTCTGAATTTCTCTAAAAAATCAGATTCAAATTATGCCCATGAAACAATACTCTAGGGAGGATGAGAAAAATAACATGTAGTGGTCTTCCCTTCAAATGTATAAGGGAAAAATATGAAAATTACACCCTAATATCAGACACTCTTTTGCCTGATAGCCAACATAAATTATTTGAGATGATCCTCAACAGGGTGCTTCGAGTTAGGGTCAAATTTTGGGAGGAACTTGTGAGGGTTTGTTGGGAGAGGATGTTGCATGCCAAGAACAATAACAAAATCTTGATCAAGCCAAGGAGATGCAAGATTGTTTTGAGGGTTTCCTTGATTATTTCCAAGATTACCTTGATTGTTTGCCATCCTTGGGAATCCTTCAAACTCTGATGACTCGGAAGAGCCTTCTTCACTAGAGGAGTTTCCCGAGGAAGAGAGTGAACTAGGCGGGGATGGAGGAGAATCACAATCTTTAAGCAAGGTCGGTTGGATGGAATCACTAAAGGTGTCTGTAATGTAAATAGGTTGAGGTTAATTATTCTACCAGTAAGAATGTCATGCAGACGATATTTAGAAACAATAGGAGTCCGAGGGATGCTTTCGTGTGGATGCAGTACTCTGGGTTATTGCAGTTGAAGGCCAAGAGGAGTAACTAAGAGTTAAGATAATATTCTTTGAATATAATAAGATCTCTCCAATATTTCTTATGTTCAATTGAGAAGTTCCCGAGACCTTTGAAGGCATTCATCAATTTCTATTCAAATATGTGATTGACTTGAAATGGTAGGTCCGCTATTGGTATGTTCAAGTTGTGGCTAAGAACTAGCTGAAGTCTTAGTAGGGGGAGGGTATGCGTGACTCCTAGCGACAATAGGTGACCTAAATATTTGATGTTTATGTCTACCTTTTTCCATTTGCAGTCAAATAGGGCATCCTTCTAGTGGCATTTTATTGACATGAGTTTTATGCACCCCAGTTGACAAGGGAGAAACGACACAGACCAAATCTCTTTAAATAGCCTTAATTGTTTGGTGTGGTCATTCTCGACAAGTTTTAAGGCTTTGTTAGCCTTCAAATTCCTCCTCTTGTGAAGAATAAGCCAAGAGAAAACTAATATACATACATACATACATACATACACACATATACTATACATATACATATACATATACATATACATATACATATACATATACATATACATATAAACTATTGTTCAATATATCTAGGCTACTAGTTAATGAATTAAATACAATCTACAAGTTAAGGATTGCTAAATAAATCTAAATCAATAATTGTAGAATTAGAATATCAATTAAACAAAAATAAAATACAAGAATTAAATAAATGTTAGCGATATCAAATTATGTACAACTAATTGTAATACATAACAATAAAGACTAGAATGGAAACGTAACCAGTACAAAAGAAACAAAAACAAATTCTTTGCAAAAATAATAAAATCAAATTCTTAATTTTAATTTATATATAAAATTATAAATTAAAATTAAAATTGAGAAAAACAATCCTTAATGTAAAAGAAAAGGCAGATAAATGCTACAATGCAAACCTCTTATCTTTCGAACAAATGCAAATCAAACTGTACCTATTACAATGATTAACATTAAGAATAAATGTGAAGTAAACTAATTAATGCAACCTATTCTATTACTCGGTTGAGATGTAGAGGACTATTGTAATAATCTCTTTTTTTTTTGGTTGATAAGTGGGTGAATCCTAAAAATCACTCTTACCCTGTGGCTGAGAGGCCACGACTCAGGGGCATCTAAGCCGTCAAAATCACCCAAGGATCACACTTGGCCTGTGCCACACCAGCGGAAACCATGCTAGATTTTTTGGTATTGGCGAAACTAGAACCGGTGACCTTTGCTTACAGAGCGCCTTAACAACGCACTCCTTCACCGACTCTTCTAAATCTCTTTGATGACTATTGTAATAATCTCATAAAAAAACATCCAATTAATAATTTATGAATAAAACCAATAAATAGGTAATTTAAAATGATTTTTTTAAACACAAATATTACTACAACAAATTAATTCAATTCATGTGCTGAAAATAACATAATCTGTGTTCTAGATGACTAGGATAAAACCACAAAACTTAGACTAGATATATGTCCATATTAATAACTAGCCTTAGGACACAAGTCATTAGAGATTATATTTATCGAATACAAACGAATATGAATGGAACTAATGTCTAATATAGAAAATAAATGCAATGACTGTTAACTGCTTGTAGGATAAAACCATACAAATAGTAATTACTATCTAGTGAATCTTGAGGAATCAAATCACACAGAAAAACAATAGACCATAAATAATAATGACTTTGGAACAATTCAAAACACAATAAATCACATGTAAGTTTTAAAAACATTTCTTCTCCAGAGTCTCCCCTACAATCATAAGGATCCCCCCATTTACTTTGAAAACAAGGGGGTTTATATATCCATTGTTCCACTAACTATGACTAAAAATAAACTAATAATCGAAAAATTATTTTACAAAAATAATAATAATAGTTGTTTTTTTGGTCTTTCGACCATATCTTAACTGTAGAAATTTCACCTGTAGAACAAACCGATATATGAAATGTCCTAAAGCATAATACTTGCTCTACTTCTACAAAACATTTAGCGGAAGCATAATCGAATTCATGAGCAACATCAAGTAGAAACATGCATAATTGATCAAGGGAAATAATCACACATAACACAAGATATATCCAGGGGAAAGCACCAACATAAAACCCCAACCATGTATTATCAATCAAGCGTAGATCCTCAACAACATACAAAAGGAATCAGCTCAATAGCTATCCTACTCTCTCTCTAATCAGAAGATCCTAATGATCTTCAATCAGAAGATAAAAATCATGGACTACCTAGGCCTCAATATATAGGCCACAAGTCCTTCAATCTCCTATAATAGATCCTTCTCCATGCAAGGAATACTTACTAGAAATATCCAAGCATATGATAGTACATTGTCCCACATCTGATCTCAATTGGGTCTCTAACAGAACTGACATGCAACAGTTATCCATGAGTGAATTCTCAGTTATCTAAATAATAATTGTCACATGCATGCAAGCATTAACAAACTATAATTTATTATTTTAACAACTTGTTAAAATAATCTAACTGGACTTGACTAAGTTAAACTAAGTCAACTAATTCTCTCATTATAGAACTGAACCTTATCTCCTTTAATCAAGGGATAAATTCCTAAATCAAGGGAGAAAATAATTGCATGATCTCACAAAGACTTCAAGTTTAATTTTCCATAATTAATTAACTCATGAAAATTAATTAATTAATATTTTAAACTGCTGTTAAGACCAAAATTAAATTTACTTCCTATAGATAGACTAGGGACTATTATAAATAGGAAGGGACCCAGAAATGATATTTTTAGAACTTTCTATTTTTAGCAGTTTCACCTCTCACCCAATGTGGCCAATGACCTCACTGGCCAAATTTCTTTTTTTTAGCAGGTCTATTTTTAGCACATTCTAAATTTAGTATTCTTGTTGCACATTTTTTCAACAGTCCCTCTCAACAATTAAGGCTTCCTCTCGAACACGATCTTGTAACTCTAGAATGTTCTACATGCAACACATCTACCCGGTCCACTTGCTCAAACAACACTTGGAACAAAAACACTCCCAACTGACCACTTTGTTGGGCTAGGAACATACTCTGATGCTGAAGCTCTACCTGCTGCTGACAAGTGCTCCCTCTCTGACATTCTGCGCTACTGCAACATCTCCATGCATCTCGCACAATTGCACACCTCTCTGTGCCACCTAGCACTGTGCAAAACACTTGTGCCTCTCGCATTGTTGCAGCCTGCTAGCTATGCGTTGTCCTGGGATTCCCTGCACTGTCGCTCTATTTGTCGCTCCATCCGCATCTGTCTCTACCCAATCAGTCAGTTCCTGCTACTCCACATTAGGGCTCCTGTGGCAAGGTCTCATCCAAGAGGTTGGGTACCTCAAGGATCCTACCCCTCCTCCTTGGGACGATCAATCCACATCACCCCACCTCCTACCTAGAGGTACGGCTGCATGCGATCCCTCTGCCCACCTAGCTCGAAATTCCCCCCTACTGGAGGTCTCTGCATGAGTAGATGTCTCTACTCAATCTCCTCTCAGCTTCCCCTGTTGTGGCTGCTCCACAACCTCCTGAAGCTGCTGCACCAATCATGGCTCCTCCACAATTGTCTGAGACTTCTTCTGGCTCTTCATGTTGAGAGTTAATTTACTCTCCCTCTCAACCACCAAGTCTCCATTAGTTGCCTTGCTGATCAAGGCTTTGCATGCGTCTTGAACCTCAAGAGCATGCAGGTTATTGACCCATGAACCAATCTGCTTCACCTGTCTAGTGATGATGTGTCTAAGGAAAAAATTTTCCCTTACTGAAGACTACATCATAGCCTCTATCTTCCAGCATCGTGATCAACACCAAGTTTCTCTTCAATCCTGGTACGTACTTGACATCAGTCAAGGTAAGGCGAGAGCCATGCTCCCTCTGAAAAATAACCGTGCCTACACTTGAGACACTATACTTCTCATCATTACCCATTACTATGAGTATCTGGATATCTTTCTCCTCCAAAGTATTGAACAAAATCTTGTTGCCAGTCATGTGGAAAGAAGCTCCACTGTCAAGAAACCAACCACTTCCCACCATGGATGAAACCATGCATGCGAAGAGTGTGAAATCCCAACTCAAACTATGAAGCAAGTGCCTCACCTTTCAAGATCCTCCCCGGATCCCTTCTTGGGATTTCCTCCAATGGACAATTTGCCAGCATAATGGCCCACCTCATGACAACGAAAGCATCGCACTTTCGATTTGTCAACCTTCTTCCCATCATTGGAAGAACTGGATTCAGAAAGAGAAACCTTCTCCTTCCCCTTCTTCGCCTTACTCGCTAAGGCATAGTTCTCCTCATCATGCATGGACGAAGAACTGTCTCTAGTGTTCCGTCTGATCTCCTCCTACATCAAATCCGACCATAGTCGTTCCCAATCTGGCAGTTTCTCCCTTCCATTCACCGAGTCTTGCTAGCTATGCCAGCTCTTAGGAAGGCCAAGGAGTCCTAGACTCACCATATCCTCATCCGATGTCATGACCCATACACTTGCAAGCTCATCCTTGCATGTGATGAGCTTGGTCAGATATATGGAGATCGTCTCATCCCTTTCACACTTGATCTTTCAAAGTTTGTCCTTCAGTGCTAGCTTCCTCTGATCACTGCTATTCTGATATAAATCTTTCAATGTTTTCCACATTGCATGTAGAGTCTCCTTCCCATGAAGGCTCGAGACAATGTGATCTCGCACTCCCTCCAAGATAATTCTCCTAGCTCTAACCACACACTTCCTCCATTCCACCTGCTCAGTCTTGTCAATAGGCTTAGGGATTTCTTGATCAATGAAATCCTTAAGGCCATTATCTTCCAAAACTGCCTCCATGCGATCCTTCCAAGCTATATAGTTTGAGCTGCCATCAAGGGCATACTCAAGCCTCAAACCATAGAACACCATCGATGAAATAGATGTGAGAAGAACTTGAGATCTATATCCCGAATATTAAACTTCAAATTTCTCCTGCTAGTATACTGTTCTTGCTTGATCGCCTGTGCTTCGATACCATGTAGAAATTTCACCTATAGAACAAACCGATATATGCAATGTCTTAAAGCATAATACTTGTTCTACTTCTGCAAAACATTAAGCGGAAGAATAATCGAATTCATGAGCAACATCAAGTAGAAACATGCATAACTGATCAAGAGAAACAATCACACATAACACAAGATATATCCAGGGGAAAGCACCAGCATAAAACCCCAACCATGTATTATCAATCAAGTGTAGATCCTCAACAACATACAAAAGAATCAGCTCAATAGCTATCCTGCTGTCTCTGTAATCAGAAGATCTTGATGATCTTAAATCAGAAGATAAAAATCATGGACTACCTAGGCCTCAATATATAGGCCACAAGTCCTTCAATCTCCTATAATAGATCCTTCTCCATGCAAGGAATACTTACTAGAAATATCCAAGCATCTGATAGTACACTATCCCACATCTAATCTCAACTGGGTCTTTGACAAAACTGACATGCAACAATTATCCATGAGTGAATACTAAGTTCCCTAAAATAATAGTTGTCACATGCATGCAAGCATTAATAAACTATATTTTATTATTTTAACAACTTGTTAAAATAATCTAACTGGACTTGACTAGTTTAAACTAAGTCAATTGATTCTGTCATTATAGAACTGAACCTTATCTCCTTTAATCAAGGGATAAATTCCTAAATCAAGGGAGAAAATAATTGCATATCTCACAAGACTTCAAGTTTAATTTTCCATAATTAATTAACTCATGGAAGATTAATAATTAATATTTTAAACTGTTGTTAAGACCAAAATTAATTTTACTTCCTATAGATAGACTAGGGACTGCTATAAATAGGAAGGGACCCAGAAATGTTATTTTTAGAACTTTCTATTTTTAGTTGTTTCACCTCTCACCCAATGTGGCCAATGATCTCACTGCCCAAACTGCTATTTTTAGACATGCTATTTTTAGTCGGTCTATTTTTAGCAAATTCTAAATTTAGCATTTCTTGTTGCACATTTTTTCAACATTAACAGTTAAAGAAATAAACATGAGCTAAAATAATTCCTTTGGCAACATTTGCATCAACCGGAGGCTATCCGAAGTGATCCTTTCCAAGAAGGAAATGTTCTAACCATCATAGGGACCTATTACAATCTAAGGAGAACAACATTATTGTTTGACACAGTTGTACAAGAAGAGGGTCATTACAGAAGTTATGATTCTATAACACCATTTTAATTTTAGTAATAAAATGATAACAACATCATACCTCAATATCTCCATGCTGGAACATAGATAACAAACAAAACCTTCATTTAGAATCACTTTTATTATCAAGATCTGAAGCAATAATTACTTTGACTCGAGATGATTTCACAATGATGTGTGTATTCAAAATTTGAGATTGGTTTTCTAAGTTGGAAGACTTTTGTTCTCGGTGTATTTTCCTATCTCGACAGGAAGCCCCGAGTTGTTCGTTTTCCGTAATTATCTGGTTAATTTGACCATTAAAGCATGGAATGGTAACAAAAACTATTGGTGCCAAAATTGATCTAATAGAGTAGGACCAGAGTTAGAAAAACTGCGAGAAGCCTTTTCGACAATATCACAGTTGTCAGGTTCAAAATTATCATTATCAACATACTTTTCAACCAGATATTTAGTCTTCTTAGGAGAAGGCTCAAATGGAGGCACCAAATCTGCAAATACCTCTTTTGCAAGAGGGTTTACATGCTTGTTCCTTCTAGATCGAGTTATTTTTCTTTCAATTTACTTGATCTTAACCTAAGATTGAGAGTTATTATTTGCTTGACTGATATTTTATATAAATGTAGGTTGTAGAGACATAGGCTTGGGATGAGGATTAGCCCTTGAAAGTTTAATTTTCCTTTTAAACTCCTGTTTTATCTTACCCTATTTCTCAAGAGTGTCTTTGGTCATACTCCTAGTCAAACAAACTAGAGCGGGTTCAGGGTTTTCAACCCTACTATCCTCTAAGATATAAGGGTCCACCCCTTGAAATGATTCTTTAAACTCATCAAATAATGAGTGACAAGAAGGTGAATTAGTAGAATTGTTGAAAGAAGGATTAGGTACAAAGGTGTAGAAATAATGGTATATATTTGCAACTTCTCATGAAGTTTTAATCAAAATCAGAAGACACAAACCTACTCTATTGCTCTGCGAAATTCAATTCACAATTTAGAACAAAAATCTCAGACATGCAATAAGAAATAACACACATGCACACAATATTTTTCTTGGGGAAAGAAATATGCTAAAAACCCCTTACCTTCTTGCATTAATTTGATGAATAGAGATGTATTACAATTTCTTTGCTCAACACAGCACAACCTGCAAGTGAATAACCTACCTCTCTGCTCAGTAATAAGCTTTGACCTATAGTTAGTCAATTCCTACCTTGCACAATTCCTTGAGAAATTAGGCCCCTATTATTTAGGAATTTCTCCAAAATGGATTTTGCAATTCCCAAGGTTGATCATATGATTGCATGCAACACTCATACACTCAAGACTAGTATACAACTAATGTTACACTGCCTTGGAATCTACACCACAACTAGGAAACTCGAATTCTCTACATTCACTAGCTATTTTGGGCTAATTGATCAGTTAATTGGATGATCACTGAGTTTGAATGAAGTCCAACTGCACAACTCACCTTCCACTAGTTCCTCTAATAGTTGGAACTAGTTTAACTGAAAACAACTTGAGATAACTGACCTAGATTGCTACAAATTAGCAATCACACATGCTTAACTGAACTCTAACTCCTCCAACTTGAATTTACCAAGTAAATTGGGTGACACAAGCCATGTCACACAAGTTAACTGCATCCAAGTTGTCTGTTGATGTGGAAATTCAAATTTTCTCAATTTAATCAAAGAAAAATCAAATTGAGAATTTCTTGTTGCATTTTTCAACACTCCCTCTCATCAAGAAATGGATTATCAACCACCCCTATCTTGCACTTATGGAACTCTAACTTCCCTCTTGACAAAGGCTTTTTCAAAATGTCAGCATCTTGTTCCTCTCTCAGAATGTTGTGTAGAAACATTATCCGCCTTTCCACACAGTCCTGTAAATGGTGATATCGAATATTTATATGCTTGGATCGATCATGAAATACAATATTCTGAGAGAGATTGATGAATCTTTGATTATCATAGTAGATCACAGTTTGGTCCATCATCTAACCAAATAGTCAAACAAGTATATTTCTCATACAGAATACCTCACATGATGCTTGACTTGCAGCCATGTATTCAAATTCTGCCAATATGAGCATCACATATATTTGCTTCCTGTTGTACCCGGAAACAACTGTGGATCCAACACTAAAAATTCCACATGATGTACTCTTTCGGTTTGAAGGAATTCCCACCCAATCTGCATCTATGAAGCCACACAAATTCACTCCCTTTCTCTGCTTGTACCATAGTCCAAACTGGGTAGTGCCTATGAGGTATCATAAAACATGCTTAGTTTCCTTCCAAAATAATTTGGTTGGCCTAACCATAACTTGGCTCAATTGGTTGACTGCATAGCACATATCTGTTCATGTGTTCACAAGATACATTAGTGAACCCACTAACTGCCAATAAATGGTAGCATCCACTTCTTCAGCTGAAGTGGCATACTCCTTCCTCCAGTTGGTTTCTAGAGTTGTCTCCATGGGTTTACAACTCTCCATGCAGAATCTCTGTAGTATCTCATTTGCATACTTGCCTTGAGACATGGATAGTTCCCCATCGCCTTGCCATACTTCCAACCCAATGAATTAGTGCACGAGATCCATGCCCTTCATTTCAAATTCCCTTGCAAAGTCCTCCTTGTAAGATCTCATCAGCTGCTCACCACCAATTAAAATCAAATCATCAACATATAAGAAAATAATAAGAAATTTACCTTCTACCAAGATATGATATAGGTTTTTATCCACTTCACTTTTGGTGAAGCCCAAACTAATGAGATAATTGTCGATCCTGGTGTAACAAGCATAGGGTGCTTGTTTGAGGTCGTACAATGCTCGCTTGAGTATACACACATGAGATTCTCGATCAAATGTCTCAAAAATTTCTATTTGCTCAATGTACACCTCAATAAATCCATTTAGAAATGCTATTTTTACATCGATCTGGTGGATCTTCCACCCCATCTGCGCAACTAGTGCAAGATTTGATATAATGGATGAGTACCTTCCTGTTGGAGCAAAGGTCTCATCATAGTCAATTTGGTGTCCAAGTTTGAACTACTCAATTCGGTGTCCAAGTTTGAGCTACTCAATCCCTAAGTGCAATTTACGATGACCAAAACCCGTTGAATTGAAAATAATAGCGTGTGGCCAAAAATCCATGGTAGAATTGTAAGAGATAGGGTGATCTATTTTAATAGTTGGGATATCGTTCGCCTGATACGCGATGAAAACATACCCTGAGAGACCTTTATGTGTTAGAGGATTGGCCCTAGCTTGAGGGAATCCTTAAAGGACTTGGACTTAGAAGAAGAGTGCCCCCCCCTCCCCCCCCCCCCGGCGTACGGCACCATCATTTAAGATTGCAACAAGAGATATTGAAGCATCCTTGGTAATGCCATAACCACTCAATAAATGCTCCTCCTGAAGTTTTCATCCTCCATAAAGAAGCCACATAAAACTAACAAGGATTCCATTATGTTCTTGATGTCGGGAAACAAGTGTAGATACCAAATATATTTCTTTCATCTTAATCACAACCCATAGATTTCGTGTAGCCAAACCTCAAATTTGGACAGCCTAGTCAAACATCAAAATTCAGTACCCTGTTCAAACACCAAATTTTCGTTCCAATCGAACCTGAAATTTCCTCGTGCAACAATGTTACTTCCAATTGAACTTGAATTTCCTTGTGCAGCGACCTTACTTCCAATCGAATCTGAAATTTCCTCATGCAACGACGTAACTCTTCGTCTAAGTGCAACCATGCCATGTGATATCATATCACAAGTCAATCATTTCCTCGTGCAAGGGCGTAACTCTTTGTCCAGGGGCAGCTATGCCATGTGATATCATATAACAAGTCAATCATAGCCTCACTATTCATGTTGCCAACATTTGATGTGGGTGGAAATCCCAAATCGTGCACACGAGGGTTTCACTCAATGAACCTCTTACATAGCACGTGTGTTCATGGCATACTAAACAATACTCTTAATTTGACTACATATTGGAAAATACCTCTAAAAATCACATTATTTAACCCCCTACCAATATGAACCCAATAGACCTTCCCAATTTAAAAAACCCCTACTTTCACTATACATTGTAGGTATCCATTTTTCATTAACATTCTCTATGCCCCTTTATATTTTTTCGTTAACTTTGAGCTCCATTTTTTATACTTTCCAATATAAAAACCCTTTACCCCCTATTATATGCTCAATATATTATGTCATTTTTTCTTCAACATATATCCCCCAATATGAATACACGTGGTATGTTATTACTCCCCTAGTGAAACCCCATGATCGTACACCAACATTTGACATGTATGAAAACCCCAAATCTTACACGAGTAACCAAACCAAATCCAAGATGCTTATTTCTCATGTGCTCTCAACTGCCCCACGCATCTCCGAGAGAGAGTGTTAGGACCCGTAGTTCCGCCCAAGGTACGACCACATTCGACAGTGAACGAGTGGTTGGAGAAATGCGAAGAACAACTCTACGACGGATGTGCGATGGATTCATGTAAATATGCGAGCACAAGAAGGTTGAGCAAGGTGTTTTTAAGGCGTGGGAGCATGAGGGATTGCCCACGGGCCGACCTATGACTTGGAGCAAAGCCGACGAGTATTTGCGATGAATAGGGGCGTGTTATAGCGTGGAGGACGAGTCGGCCGGGTAGCCTAACTCGCCCTGCCACTCGTATAAGTAAACGATGCGTGGATGACATTTGAGCATCACATCTTCGACCTTCGAACAAGGATTAAAGGTGCAGTTCAAGAGATACGAAGTGCGAGTTTGGGAGTGCGGCTCTATGCACCCAAGCTAGGGCGAAGGCGCACGGTGTATCGGGTGAACGAAGGCATTGGGAAAGGAGCCCGCCGGTCGAAGAGTAGGACGTGCACGAGTGAAGGCGTAGGCACTCGGTTGTACGAAGGAGCGCCCGATGGTTGAACGAAGGCATGGGTGCCCGGTTTGTGCGACGACTTGGCATGGGTTCTTGGGCAGCTCAGGTGAGTGCCCGCCCGTTGTGTGAAGACAAACACAGAGGTGGAGAAGGGGAATTGGGTGAGGTCGCCCGCCCACCGTGCGGAGGTAAACGAAGGGTGTCTTGGTGGAGTCACTTGCCCATCGTGCACGAAGACAAGGTTCGGTTGTGAAGTGCGGAAGGCAGCGCGTGTGAGGGCGCGCCCGCCCGCCTTGGGCAAGGAAATCTTGGCTATCACATGGAGGTGTGATGATGATGTAAATTTGGCTAAGTATGAAACTTGGGGTTTCCAAGTATACTTGTAAAGTGTTGTAACTTTGTAAAGACTGTATAATATATTATTGGGCATACTCATTGTTCAAGGAGTTGCCCCTCCCTTTATACTATGCAATTGTGTTCTCTTGTATAATTGTTGATGATAATGAATGTGTATGGGTCTTCATTGGTATAAAGGAACATTAATAATTACTTGGTTGTGAAACACAAACTAAGTAGGATAAGTGGTTAGGCATAGTCCATGAACATAAGTATTGGTGAAAAGAAAGTGTTTGGTGGTGCCGCACCTCGCCTAGCGTGGTTGAAAGACTACCGCTGGCTTGGGGGCGTGACAATTGGTATCAGAGAAACTGATTCGGGCATTGAAGGTTGAAGCTGCTACACACCACTAAAGTGAAGTTGGTATCAGAGCTCGGTTGGAGTTGGTGTTAGAGCAGGGTTGCTCGTGATGAAGTGTAGGTGTGGATACACTTGGAATCTTGGAAGTTGGTGACAGTGAAGCAGGTACTTGCAGGTGAAGGAAGTTGTTTCACATACAAGTGGAACAAGGGCTGGTTCAGGTTGCAGGCATCTTGGTGAAGTTGTTGGATGGTCGAAACTAGATCGCAAGGAAGAAGGAAGTTGTTAGAAATGGCAGCTGAATCTCAGGCTGGGTCTAGTCACGGTGCGAAGGATGCTACTATGGATTTCATTGAAAAGGTATTGGAGAAGATGGAGGACTTAGAAGCTTTCTGGACTAAGAAGATGGACTTGATCGAGAAAGATTAAGAGGCCAATTACGAAAGAGCTCGATGAACTCTGGAGTCAACACGAGTACACTGATCTTATGTGTATGCAACTTGAAGTAAGAGTCAAGGATATTGAAGAGGCAAGAGATCAAGGCTTGGCAGAGATCGTGGACTTGCAGAAATCTCTTGATGAAGCCAGAGATGAGATCGCGGTGTTGAAGAAGGTCGTGAGGCATAACTTAGGTGGAGGAGTGCCTCATGTGAAAGTCAAGGAACCATAATCTTATGATGGTACAAGGAGTGCAAAGACTCTTGGCAACTTTCTATGGGACATGGAGCAATACTTGGAACGATTGGGTCTATCTGATGATGAGACGAAAGTGAAGGTAGCTGCTCAGTTCTTGACAAAGGATGCTAAGATGTGGTGGCGAAGGAGGATAGATCAGATTGCCAATGGCACTGCTGGTGACATTACTTCATGGGATGAGATGAAGAAAGCTTTGCAAACCCATTTCAGTCCTCAAGATGAAACGTGGGAAGCAAGGATGAAGATAAAGTTCATAGAGCAGATAGGGAACCTTCAGAAATATCAGCGAGAGTTTGCAAGTGCGGTTCTGGAACTTCCTGACATGGCGGAGAGGGACAAGGTGTTCAACTTCATTATTGGATTGAAGCCTTGGGCACGCAATGAAGTGAAGAGGCAGAAGATTAAAACACTTGAGGAAGCTTTTGTTGCCATGGACAGGTTGGTGGAGCATTATGATGAGACTTCTGATGATAGGAAGAAGAAGTCCGATAAGCCGAAAGAGAAGGAGAAGGATGATGCTTCGAAATCGGATGATAAGTTGAAGATGAAGAAAGCCTTGAAGTGTTGGATATGTATTGAACCACATACGGTGAAGAATTGCCCTTCTAGACTGAAAGTGGCTACGATTGCACAATCTAATAAGAAGAATGAAGAAGCTTTTGTGGGGATGATGCAGATACTTGGTTTTGCTGCTTCTACAGAGGTGATCTCTCGGAGGGATCCTGAGAGGAACAAGTTGGAGTATGTTCAGATGAATATTGGGGGTGCTAAAATACTCACTATGGTGGATAGTGGGGCTACTCACAACCTCATGGCAGAAGATACTGCGAGAAGGATTGGGTTGAAGTTTGTACCGGTGAAGGCAGAGATGAAGACAGTCAATTTTCCTCCTGATTGTGTTCTTGGTGTAGCTGAAAAGGTGGACACAACACTAGGTGAGTGGACAGGGAAGGTCGACTTCACTATGGTGCGGATAGATGACTATGAAGCTATGCTGGGAATGGAATTCTTGAAACAATTCGATGCTATGATTGTTCCACATTTGAAGAGGCTGCACATTTACGATGGAAGGGAGGATGTACCCATTGGTGTACCAACCATTGGAGTGACAAAGCTTGATTGTAAGTTGGTAGTGATGCAAATGGAGGATGAGAAGCGGATGGAAGATATGAGTAAGCGGTTGTCTATGGTTGAGACAAAGCTTACCGAGCAGTCCTTGGTCATCAGGACTCTTTCTAATAGTATCTTGGATGTGTCAAGAAGGCTAGAAGTGGTTGAGGATGATGATGATGATGATGATGAGGCTTATGTGAGGCCAAATGTCCGGGAGGAGGATCGGGTCTCTTATCTACAGAGAATGGAGATAGAAAATCCTGACAGATGGATTGAGTTGATTAGTGAGGGTGAGCCTTCAGGCTCTACTCCCTCCACATCTTCTTAGATGGGAAAGAAGATGGGG
The DNA here is from genome assembly GCA_000404065.3 of Pinus taeda. NCBI lineage: Eukaryota > Viridiplantae > Streptophyta > Pinopsida > Pinales > Pinaceae > Pinus > Pinus taeda. The sequence continues at coordinate 86,967 of APFE030942172.1, forward strand.
CTCATTGTTAGCTGCTCATGGCAGTGAGTCCTTAAAACAGGTTGAGCAGGTATGACAGATGGTGCAGGTATGGATTGGCATCAAGCATCATGACATGTTGCAGATGAGATGGAGTTTCCATGGACCTGAGCATGGGAGAGATTCTTGGTGAGTCCAGGATGTGGCAGAATCCAAGATAGACTGGTGAAGGCATAAGGATGGACATTCTTATGATTTGAGCGTCACAGTTGGACTGATCACCCGACTAGTTCAAGTCATGGGGGCTAGTAGTGTACTAGAGAGATGTTGGCATCAGGCAGGCGGGAAGGATGATAATTCACAGGATGGGACAACACATGATGGAGATGGGAGTTCTACATATGTTGCAGGGATGTTTGCAGTATGTGGAGGAGTTGACATCATGGACCGAGGATGAGACAGATATTGTTGATCTTGGTGGATGGCTACCAGGATGGTATGTCTTCGAGGACGACAACGACTTCAGGTGGAGGAGGATGTTAGGACCTGCAGTTCCACCCGAGGTACGACCACGTTCGGCAGCGAATGAGTGGTTGGAGAAATGCGAAGAACAGATCTACGACGGATATGCGATGGAGTCATGTAAATATGCGAGTACAAGAAGGTTGGGCGAGGTGTTTTTATAGGCGTGGGAGCATGAGGGATTGCCCACGGGCTGACCTACGACTTGGAGCAAAGCCGACGAGTATTTGCGAAGAGTAGGGGTGTGTTATAGCGTGGACGACGAGTCGGCCGGGTAGCCTAACTCGCCCTGCCACTCGTATAAGTAAACAATGCGTGGATGGCATTTGAGCATCACATCTTCGACCTTCGAACAAGGAGTAAAGGTGCAGTTCAAGAGATATGAAGTGCGAGTTTGGGAGTGCAGCTCTATGCGCGCAAGCTTGGGCGAAGGCACACGGTGTATCGGGTGAATGAAGGCATTGGGCAAGGAGTGTCCGCCGGTCGAAGAGTAGGGCGTGCACGGGTGAAGGCGTGGGCGCCCGGCTGTGTGAAGGAGCGCCCGACGGTTGAACGAAGGCATGGGCACCCAGTTTGTGCGACGACTTGGCACGGGTTCTTGGGCAACTCGGGTGAGCGCCCGCCCATCATGTGAAGACAAACGCGGAGGTGGAGAAGGGGACTTGGGTGAGGTCGCCCACCCACCTTGCGGAGGTAAACGAAGGGTGTCTTGGTGACTTGGTGGAGTCACCCGCCTGTCGTGCACGAAGACAAGGTTCGGTTGTGAAGTGCGGAAGGCAGCTCGTGTGAGGGCGCGCCCGCCCGCCTTGGGCAAGGAAATCTTGGCTATCACACGGAGGTGTGATGATGATGTAAATTTGGCTAAGTATGAAACTTGGGGTTTCCAAGTATACTTTTTAAAGCGTTGTAACTTTGTAAAGACTGTATAATATATTATTGGGCAGACTCATTGTTCATGGAGTTGCCCCTCCCTTTATACTGTGCAATTGTGTTCTCTTGTATAATTGTTGATGATAATGAATGTGTATGGGTGTTCATTGGTATAAAGGAACATTAATATTTACTTGGTTGCGAAACACAAATTAAGTAGGATAAGTGGATAGGCGTAGTCCACAAACATAAGTATTGGTGAAAAGAAAGTGTTCGGTGGTACCGCACCTCGCCTAGCGCGGTTGAAAGACTATCGCCGGCTTGGGGGCATGACAGAGAGAGTCTTACAAATACCTTTTAAACATTGTTTCCACAATACAAATGGTTCATTGTATAGTAGTTAATATGTATGCACAACTATATTGAAAATCGTATTATCAAAAAAAGCTAATATCAATGATCTTGATATGACATCGTTTTCATAAATATTTAGAACATTTATTTTCTTTGTAGAATTATTAATTTTTAATTCAAATCAATATAATAAAATAATAATATATTTAATGTTTCAGATAAAAAAATTTATTATTTAATTTTATTATGAAAAATAAATAAATTATCCTCAAATAATCTTTATAAAAATTCAATAAATTTTGTATGTTTAATTATGTTGTTTGATGATAGGCGTATTTAGTTTACTTTTTGCATACTCAAGGAATATTACCAATCCATTGGTGGCTTTGAGAGACATCTGTTTCTCTGGGTCTGTCTTACCTATCCATCGGTGACGTTGAGCAAATCTGTTTCTCTAGGTCTGTCATTGCTTTATAGATTCTTGAAACCAAATATTTATGGGATTTTTTTATTTTTACAGAATATTTTTTGTTTTAATCGTTTCATGGTGTATATTATTATTATTATTATTATCTAGTTTTAAGATGATTGTCAAGCTAGACACTAAAATTGTTATATAAATTTTTTTTTTTGTTTATGAGACAAGAAATCTATCTCTAGTAATTTGATTGCTAAATCTACAAAGGCATACATTCTTTAACCTTCTAATTTTGAATCTATAATTTTTTTAAAAAAATACATACCCTTAATTACTAAACCTACTCAAATTATACTACACAATTTATATGATATTAGAGTAGTGATTATCGAAATAAATTCATTTACATATAAAAATCACCATGAATTTTTTATTATACCACACCAAAGCTTTAGTTCCGCGTTCGTTCCATTTCTTATTAGTTTATAAATATTTTTAATTTTGTATAATCAAAATTATATTATTATTTTTTGATGAAAAAGTAATGGTATTTGATTTGAGATTAAGGCATATGTTTTTCTTTATACGTTGAGATCCAATGGTTTATATGATCAGTGATATTTTAAATTTAAAGATAGATTTCATCACTTTATAGATATTCAAATACATTTTATTGGTATTGTGGTTTAGGATAAGGTTAACTTATTATTATTTTTTAAATTATTTGAACATCACTTTATAAATTATTTGAACATCACTTTATATGCATTCAAATAATTTTATTGGTGTAATAGGTTGAAAATATTAAAATTATTTTTAATAAAGTTTATATTAGTTTAATGATTTTTTTAATGAAATGTAGATTAATTGGGTTATATTATTTCACAAATTTCATGAAAAGGAATTGGAAGTTACATAATATCCATAAAATAAAAATTTAGGAAATTGATTGAATAAAATTTTTAAATCATTTGAACATGGTAATTGTATTAAGATTAATAATAAAGTTTATATTAATTTTGTACGGATAATGTTGATTGTATTAGGATTAATATTAAAGTCCATATTAATATAGCAATAATAATGTTAGTTGGTTTTTGTTGTTAAAAAAAATACATAATATTTTTTAAAACCATTTGAAAATATTAAATTATGAAAATAAACATATTTTTTAAACAGAATAACATATTTGTTTTTAAACATAATGGGTACTTTATATTTAAAATTTGGATTACATAGCCAAAACCGTTTCTACATCAAAACTTGCTTCAATATTAACATGTGTTTCCATATCTCAATATAACCATGATACTATTTTCTTTCCCCTACTAGCCCTGTAAACTATAATAAAACACTAAAATCTACCATAAAGCTGAAAATACAGTCCCAATATACAAAAATAACGACAATTCATAAGTGAATATTAACCAGAGTTGATCTTCCCCACATACTCATTGGTATCCTTGCCTTAGCTGCTCGAACCTACTCCTATAGCATATTTTCCTCCATCTTTTTGTAGCTGAGCCACAACCTCCTCTGGTAATCTCGTAATAATCTTTTTTACCTCTGCAAATATGTTGTGTCTAACCAATGTTGAATTGGCAGTGAGTAGATCGGTCTCCATCTTCACAATTTTGCGCTCCAAAGGCGCCTCCACACTCTCAAACTTGACATTAATTCTCTGGTGTTGGCAGCACAATACTTCTCCAATAACTCCACTCGACAAGTGATAAGGAAAAGTCTTCTCATTACTGACTTAAACAAGAATTCGGCAACCCTCTTCCAACACGCTACATCCTCCTCAAGAGGTTTCCAACCATGACCTTCGAGCACATCCATATCGATCTTCAATTTGACACTCCAATCCTTTGACAGGGATGTCACGGGAGAGGGTGGTGAGTCCTTAAATAGACCATAATCCTCTTCCGCACCAGTTTCAGCCGCTCGTGCCGTAATCTCATGAAGATCCTTGATTTGCATTCCCATTAAATAAGCATTTTGTCCAAGGGATCTAGCAAATAATTTTTGCAACTAATTTGTAGAGTAACGAGATGATGTACACATCCTTGCCATTAATTCTCCAATGCAATTCATAGTCCTTTGAATTCTATGATAAGACAAATTTCCTACAACATCCATATACTGGGTTATTGATCTCCTTGTGGCATGTGATGTGTTAACCTGGGGATCCAGGAGGATGCCACACATTGAGCCTTTCCTGCCCTTTCCCCACCTGTTGTGTCTGTCGTATGATCTTCCCCATGTCATCCCTTTATCATTGGTAACCATGCTAATACTTAATGCTTCCATGACCAACATTCAATTAAGATATGGGAAGTTGGCCTTCATCTCTCCCATCAATCTCATAGTTCCCTGCTCCTAAGAACACTCCACGATTTTCCATTTCATTAGCAACCTTATTTAGATGGTGTAGTACATGGAAAATTTTATGTTGCTCAAACTTTGCCAACTGATAAATTATTCTTTTAACTATGGAGGAAATGTTATCATTAGAATATGCATTTGGTATTGAGAATATTCTTATAATCAACAAGGAATCCCCCATAATTTTTATTCCTCGTATTCGAAGAGTGTGAGTAAGGTCCAATCATTTCCACTAGGCAAATAGCTCGGCCTTTTTATTGGTGGCCACTCCTAATCCCCACACATATTTTGTCTCAGCACCCCTCCCACTCCTGCCTCCCCTCAAAATAACATATTTTAAAAAAATAATTAAATTGTACATAGATATTTTTTCGTTTGCTATTTTTATTTACAAATTTATTTTTAATATTCATATTCAAGTTAATATTAATATTAATTATTATATAATTATAGCATTCTCAATCAACCTTGGTCAAGCATATAGTTAACCAACTAGATAGTGAATGACGTTGTTAGCCAATCTTATAGTTAACTAACCATATAGTTAGCATTGGTGTCTATAGTTAATTATGGTCAATATTCCTATAATCAACCATAAAAATCATGCTTAACATAACTAGAGTGTTGGCTTGATGGACCTTGACCCAGATTCAACGTTAAGTCAGCCAAGAAAATCCTTACACTACTGGCCCTTCCAGCATCAATCCGCGAAGTGCGGATTGAAGTCTCACCCGAAGCAGTATGGGGAGATGCAAGAACCAAATTTCCGCACCCTAAAATGCTTGTGATGTCAGTTTTATACACAAAATCTTCCTTCGCGCAGACCTATAAGCCCTTTAGGGCTTATCAAATTACTTATCTTATTCGGCTTTAAAACCTTTGCGAAAGCCTCTGATCCTCCTTCATGGACCCTAACTAGTCAATTCAGACACTTACGCACCTCTGTAATTACCCTTAATTCTGTGTCTACCCAGATTAACTTAAGTATTATTTAACTTCAACTTGTACTATGATTATCTTGCGTAAACAATATTCTTACTTGCATTCATATGATAAAGTAAAATACATAGAATCGCACATCAATATAGCATTAAATCATAAATTCAGTATTCAACATAACATAATCATTAACATTCATAATAGAAGTAAAATGGTCGATACACAGATTTATCCAGAATAACTTTCTTTATTGATGGTTCAGATCTCTAGTACAGACTCTAACTGCCCTGTGCACACAACTGTAGGGGTCCATGCACTCAGCTGCGGACTTCTACCCTAGGCCTCCATGTACTCAGCTGCAGAGCCTCTTCCTACACTAAGACTCTTCGCTCTTAGCTCTCACAGACCCATTACATCAATGACTCATCCATGATCTACTGAACTGAACTACTAAGAGACTCTAATAGGACTTCTTTTTATACAATCCCATGTTCCGCAGACCATGGGTAGATCTCTAAAGATGACATGACTTACACAAAAGAAGGGCGGAAACCCTTAATGACTCTTTACATCTTCGCACTCTGTGACCACAAAATGTGGAGACTTTACATTCTTCCATACAAAATTTGGGCTTTCTACCCCAAAAGTTTGGCTTTTTACCTCAAAATTGACTCTAGGGGAACCCGTTCCCAATAGGCCCCTAACACAAATATGGTGATTCGCCCTCGAGTCACTCTGTTGGCGCGAAGACCTCCCAGCTCCACCTGTACCAATGCGACTTCAGCAGTGCACTGTGTTGCCGCCTACTTCACCTGCTCAAGCAGCTACTTCGTCACTGGCCCCGCGCTATCTACCTGCATTTTTTGTTGTGTTTCCTACAGACTAGCTAGTTTTCCTTCAATGGTGGTTGTGAGAACATACGCTTCATCTAGCTAAGGCTTCAATCGAGCCTTTAGTACTACCTCCTTGTGTTGTGTTGCGTCCACCTATTCTTTAAGCGCCTTTGCTTCCTGCAACCTCGCTAACCTTTGTGTAATGGCAACAGTGCGCGTTGTCACTTTAACCTCATCATATCTCTGCTACAGCTCCCGCGCCTCTAGTTCTAGCCTTTGCACATTGGGATCCTCCTGTAGGCTGGTGACTACTTCGAGTGACTGCTCGAAGAGCATAGTGCAATCCTTCACTGCGGCATCTACAGCTGCTACTACATCTTTGATAGTGACTACGCGTCACTCTTTAACATGTGGCGGAGTCGAAGGCTGGGCCCTCAACTCGAGCTCTGTAATTTTAAGCTTTAGTTTAAACTAAACCTTAGCCAAATTTGTTCTCGCTTCGCGCACTCCGACAGTGAGCTTCCAAATTCTCTCACATCCATTAGTGCATCTTTAGGAATATCCAGTTCTTGAACAGTCTTGCATGCCTCAACCACCACCTTGGTCGTGTGCTCATTCCTTTCTATAATGGCCTTAAGAAGATAAATGGAAAAATTCTTTTGTACAACCATCTAAGTGTTGTTCACCTTCTGCTCACTGATAACATTCAGGGCGCATTTTTCCCGAGCCCGAAGTTCCATGATCACACCATCTTGCAAGGTGTGAAGGGCTTCACTTGGAAGCGCGACCAAATTTAGCCCAACCCTCTTGAGGGTGCTGACAGTGGCCCGATTAGCTTCTGCTTCTGTAGCCAATGCTCCACCTGGCAGCGATATGGCTCGGGGATCCAGCGTGTACACCATTTCTGTTGCCTCTAAAGTTCCAGGTGCCAAACTAGTTGACACTGTGCTGCTTCGCCCCACACTAGTCTGTACCTGTGACGCCTGGATCTGTAACTCATGCAAACCCATTTGAATGGCACCCAAGGCCTGTTTCTGTCGCTACTCGAACTGCTGCAGCAGTTTCGCGGTTGCATCCCTCACCATATCGCCAATGTCATTCAAATCATCTTCTATCAAGGTGATTGGGTCGAGGGACATTTTGCTCCCCCTGCTCCATTTAGCCATTTTTTCATCGCAAAATCATGAACAATGACCATAATGGTCACTTTCCAGCTGCCCTGCGTGGTCCCTTCTTCGATAGTGAAACTCCCCTCGCGTTTCTACTGACACTGTGACATTCCTTCATTCCGTGCAGTTGCCCAATCGCGTAACTCCAAAACGCAGGCAGTGTAATTTATAGTCCCGTGCCTCCTTTTAGCTGCTTGGAGTGCTAAGACTGTGCTTCCATCATGTAGTCATCTAGCCAGATCTTCGATGTATGGCTTCAATCAGTTGCCATTCACCTTTCCTGGGAAGGGTTCTCCATTTAATTTTACCAACTGAATTGCTCCAACGTCGGTAATCTGCTTGATGACATATGGCCCCAGCCAAAGCATCCTAAATTTTACTGGAAATTTATCAAACTTGTTGTCATATAATAAAACTAAATCATTTACCTTGAAGGTGCATAGTTTGATGTGTCGATCGTGCCATGCCTTTTCACAATCCTTTTGAACTTGTTGATGGAATCCATCTAGAAATCTGTCCTCTTCAAGCTCTGTTAACTGCGCGAGCCTCTCCTCCAGGGCTCTGCGATATGACATTCCTGTGAATGCCGCTATGCGCAGACTAGGTACAATGTAATCCATCGGCATTACAACTTCTATGCCATAAACCAGCCTAAACGGTGTTTGTTCAGTCAGCTTCTTGCAAGTCGTTCTATAAGCCCATAGCACCGCGGGTACGCACACATCCCAGTCATTTCTTTGAGCATTGAAAACCTTTGTTAGCACGCTCTCTAATGTTTTATTAAACGCTTCCACCATCCCATTAGCCTATGGATGATAAGGCATACTTTTTTTATGGTAAACCTGAAATTCCCCCGTCAACGTGCTGATCGTTTCATTAAGAAAATGCATACCGCGATCACTCATCAAAATCTTCAGACACCCAGACCTTGTCATTACATACAAAAAAAGGAACTTTGCTGTTGTTGCGCCTATATAGTCCTTCACAGGCTGTGACTCTACCCATCTGGTTAAATACTCAATCGCGGTGATGATGTACCGCGCACCCGTATTCTTTCCTAGAGGTCGAATTGGTCCCACAAAATCAATCACCCACTTCTCGAAGGGATGTAAGCAGATTCAGCGACAACTCATCCCTCCACAAGGATCTTCCAGTCCTTTGGCATGCATCGCATGCCCTACAATACGCTTTTGAATCCTTATGTAGTGTTGGCCACTACAACCCAGCGTGTAGAATCTTATGCATTGTCACCTTTCCCGTATAATGTCCTCCCGTGGCTCCTCCATGAGCCTCAACAAGGATGCGGTTTCATTCAAATCCTGGCACCTAACGTCGCAGTATTTCATCTGATCTCATTTTGTACAAGTGTCCTGCAACGACAGAAAAGTCTGTTGCACGCACTACCAATTCCTTTTTTTATTGGCTAATATATCCTTCTAGAGCTATTTATTTCGTTAGGAACTGTGTAATATCTTCAAAGTGGTTGTCCATGATGTGCACCACAAAGAGCTACGCTTCAGGTAGTCCTTCCTCCAAATTAGTAGGCTCCTCTTCCGTTTCAATGTGCGACAGATGTTCTGGTCCAACATTCAATCATCCTGGTTTTACAATAACTTCAAAATCATATTCTTGAAACACTAACAACCATCTGCATATTTCCCTGCCCCCTAACACAATCTCGTTCACCAAGTACTTCAATGCAGAATGGTTTGTATACATCTTAAAGTGTCCACCTAGCAAGTAGTGCCTAAACTTTTGGAGCGCGTATACCATAGCCAATCCTTCACGCTCTGTCGTGGAATAAAATTTTTCTCAACTTTGGACAGATTCCTACTTACGAATGCTATAGGATGATCCAAGTCTCCTTCACCAGCTTGCGTTAGTACTGCTCCTGGCGCAATACATGACGCATCCACATGCACATGAAATTCCTTCTCCCAATCCGAGAAGACTAGGATCGGCGCGATGACCATTTTCTCCTTTAGCACATCCAAGCTCTTCTAACATTCTTCATTCCAACAGAATGTAACATCCTTCTTTAAAAAAATTTCCATCGATGTAGTGATATAGTCATAACTCTTCATGAAATTCCTATAGTATCCCATATGCCCCAACGTTGCGCACAACTGTTTCATACTCCTTGGTGCCTCCAAATTGATTATGACCATGATCTTTGCAGGGTCTACCATCAAGCCTTATCTGCATACCACATGACCCAGCAAGATCCCAAAAGGGACACAAAACAATCATTTCTTCAAACTGAGCGCGATCTGGTACCTCCGACATGTATCTAGCATCAAGTGCAGAATTGCTACATGGCGCTTTATGAGTCCAAACATTGTCCAATCATCAAAGTATACCTCCAGAAATTTGTGAATGAAATCCTTGAACATTGCGATGACTACGCGTGAGAAGATCATGGGCGCGTTCTTCAGCCCAAAAGGCATTACAGTGTATTGAAAGCATCCCCACTCAGTGGCGAAGGTAGTCTTATTCCTATCCTTTGGCACGATCTTGATCTGATGGTACCTTAAGAACCCATCAATAAACGAATATGCTTCTTAGGCGCCAACATTATCCAACACTTCATCAGTGAACGAAGTTGGGAAGGGATCATGCACTCAGGCATCATTCAACTTCTTGAGATCTACGCATATCCGTATCTCATCCTTTTGTTTCTTGTCCTGAACTACCATTGGGCTTACCTAATCAAACTCCTCGACTGGTTTAATGATACCTGCTGCAAGCATTTTATCCAACTCTAAGCAGATCCTTTCTTTATACTTCAGATTGAGGTAGTAAGGTCTTTCCTTAACTGGCTTTGCATCCGGTTTTAGAGTGATCTTCATGACACCCAAGTCCCCTATTGTCTCTTTGAAATCCGAAAACTTCGTGGGGAACAAATCTTGATATTCACGGAGTAATTCGGAGACCTTATCTACTGTGGCGTCATCCCGGTAGTCCCCAATCTTTGCAAACTTCGACTCTGTCTCCATGCCAATGTTCATCTGTCTAGTTTTGAGTGGCTCGGTTATGTCTGGGTTCTCTAGTTGTTGTCCCTCAACTTCGCGGTGACCTTCAGTCTCTGGAATATTAATCTTCCTCAGGTCTTCGTCTTCTTCTTCTGCTGTTACATTGTAGCACTCTAGCGCGTGGCTCAGCTAGGTAGTCTAATCAAGTTGAACCAAATCTAGAGGATCCTATGGTATCCTAAAGATTGCTGCCTTAACCTCCTGCAACACTTCATCAATACATTCAAAGTTGTCCTCAAAGTTGAACGTCATTAAGAACCCTTGGCACAAAATATCCCATTGTTTAGTGCCATGGCAGGGTTTTCTCTCCAGGTACCAATTCCTTGGTATAACATCCAAGGTATGACAAAATAGATGGACCCACTCTGGTTGAGGCTTCACTCCATACACTTCAGTCCATTTGGCCAAATGGTCACGCAGATCATTTCTCCCATCATTCTTTTCTATTAGCCGCATTTGTGGGTGACCAAACCGCACTCTCTTCATTTTTTCTGTATATGCTCCAATCATCAAAACTATCCTTGTGTATGCCCCACCATCTTGCAAGTGTATCGTGCAACGCCCAGTCTAGGGCCTGGAAGCGATGTTTCTCTAGAACTTCTCTCTCAAATGCATCCAAAAAGTGATCAACATCAGTTAAACCATCATAGTAAGGTAGATTTCTTAACTCTGATGATACACAGTGCAACAACTTGGTCATCATATTACAGCGCAACGTAGATATTTCATGCGATCGATTCTTCCAATGCTCCAATTCTTCATCTAAATATGATGTGCAGGAACTCTCGCAGTCCCATGCAATACATCTGTCTACTGTCGGATTCACCCAATCATGACCTCGCGCCGTTATCTTGTAAATCTGGTCCGAATTGTCATCACTTTCATAATCATGGACCAGTTCAGTATAGCACAGTCCTTCTGTAGGGTCCAGGGGCACTACTACATGGAGCAATTTCTTCTCAAATATCATCTTTCACTTCTTCAGATTGATTACCCCATTCATGTCAGTGGACCAATTGATCCCATGGAGCGCAGGGTAGGAATTGTTGTCATCCACAATTTCTATCACTTCAAAATCAGCTAGTGCGCTCGTGCCTTCAATATCAACTGTTACCCCCTGCAACCTCCCCATTGGGATGATTTTCTGCTGATTCAACATCCTTAACTGAACCGGAGACCACTGTAGCGTAGGTCTCCCCATTCTCTCCCATGTCTATTTTGGCAAAACGTTCGCGTCTAACCCCAAATCTAAAATAACTTGATCCATCTCATATTCACCTATCTGCGCAGTAAGCCTCATCTTAGGCCCCGTTCTCATCTTATGCTTGCCAATCTTTTTGACTATGTGTGGATTGTCAGTAGCGTTTTCCTTCCCAGCACACCTATTGATCAGCTCCTGCAGTCCCTTCACAGCCTTGCTACCGCTTAACAGTTTCATGCAGGTCTCCAAGAATGTGGTAATCATGGATGGGTCCATTTCTTCAGCCAGCTTCTCCTGACTCCATGAGGTAGAGGCCTCGACGAAGCTTTTCTTTGCTTCCATAAAGGTTTCTTTCGCACATTCTAGATCAAACCTGGTCTCCTTTTCTGGTGCTTTGCGGACTCACTCACCTTCTTCAGGCTGCTTCCCCTTATCTTCACCAGTCGTCACTCCACTCCGCAACACAATATTTACCTTAGGATCTTCCTCGCGAGACTCAACCCTCATCATCTGCAGGTTCTGAGTCAGTTATTGAGGTTGTGCCCCCTTCTCGCGTATCTTAGCTAACAATATAAGGTAATCCTCCGCTGCATGGTTAAATTGAGCACAATAGCGGCATGACAGTCGCGTCAGATTCGGGCAGTCTCGCGTGCAGTGTCCCGGTCCTCCACAATTGTAACAAATAACCTGGCCTTGACCTCTACCAGGTCCTCCTCCACCTCGGCCTCATCTGTGCCCTTGATACTCGCCTCGCGCTCCTCTAGCGCCTTGGTCGGGAGGCCATGTTTTTGCCTACACCATGTATGTAGGTGTACTATCCATCATTAATTCGTAACTATGACAATTGTGCTCATCATGACTTACTGATTGACAGAAGTTGCAAAAGAGTTGTTGCAGTGTTTGTATGAATTTCTGTAGCAAATGGCAATTGTCTGTCGCATGTTTCTCAGCTACATGATAGATAGCACACCATAGTGTGGGCCCTGTACTTGGCCCTATTGCAGGTTCTTGCCTCAGAGGCATTGGTCTCCCTGCTACAACATATTTTTGAAAACTGGACAATGATCTTTGTCATGCCCCTGGCTTTTTCACTTTAGGCACCAAACTTCTTCGTGCGCCTCTGGTCGAGTTGTTCTATCTTTCTTCAGACTCTTCATTTCGAGGCAAAGATTCTGCAACTACGCATCAATTTGTTGAACCCCTAGATTAGCATCTTACATTGGTGTCTCATGCAATCTCATTGCGATTTCCAGAGCTTCCACCTAGGTCCCAATCTTTTGTTATGATATCGCAACCCTTAAATGAGGTAGAAGCGAGGCCACAAACCATTCGCGGTGTTTCCCATCAGTCAGATTCATGTTAGCCTCGCAGATCGTACACTTTAATCTCTGATCCAAATCCTAGGCTGTCTCACTAGGCTTCATCATGATCTCTTTGAATCCCAAAATTGATTGCACTTCAAACTTAGGTCTATTGAATTCCTTATTCAGTGTAGTCTGGATATCTACTAATGCGGACATCGAGTTATCCGTGCAATACTTAATGTACCACGTTAGTGGGCAGTATTTCAAAGCACTAACCAACGTTGATTTCTTCATTTGATCATTTGTGATACCCTGAGCTTGCCATACAACCTTCTCGACGAACCAAAACTGGTTCGGATCTTCATTTCCCATACCCTTGAACACAGGTATCTTTACAAAGTTCGCCATATTGAACATTGGCGAAGGTGGCGGTGGTGTAGACGAAGGTGTATGCGGTGGAGGTGAATATGGAGGTGGTGTGGGTGGATGAGGTATTCGCAGGAACCCTTACTTTATCAACTAAACAACACTCTGCGAAGATGCCTATGTTGCTTCCTCGTTGTCACTCAGAGGGGGTTCAATTAGCAGGCTATATTCAGGGCCTGTTCTTCCCTTGTTCTTGAATATCCTTCCACTTCGCGTAGCCCCAAACATCAAGGTAGTTGCATAACCCACTTTTCACATAAGAGCATCTTAATCCAAGTATTTAACGATTTAAATACTTACCTCACTGCCCCTTGATGAATCGGCACTCTGCTTTGCTGTAATTGACCGAGGTATCGACCGCGAACTTTGTCTCGAACCCTCCTATGATACGGTCGAGCCAATGATCAACAACGTGCGATCTTATCTTCAGAGGTTTCTAATCTCCACACTAACTCTGGAGTCTAGACTATTGGACCGTCAAGCCTCCACCTCCCTTGGCCATCTGCCAATTTTGCGATCCATTCGTACAACTCGATCGGGAAGGAACATAAGAAGATCTCGTCTATTTTTGTGTATAGGTATCTATCCAACCACTGTTCTTTTGTCAGTCGTGGATTCTTGTTTTCTTGTGCTGCGAATTCGTGGATCTTTCTATCCAACCAGTCTGCAATCTCTTTCTTAGTTGGATTCCAATGATGCGACATCACACATCTTGTTATGCAGATCCCGGTCCTAGCAACATAACCATTTGTTGGCTTCATGGGCCTTGACCCAATTTCAACGTTAAGTCAACCAAGCAAATCCCTACATTATTGGCCCTTTCGGTATCAAATTGCAGAGCGCAAGCTGAAGTCTTACTCGAAGCAGTATGGGGGGATGTAGGAACCAAGTTTCCGCACCTTGAGATGGTTGTGATGTCGGTTTTATACCCTAACCCTTCCTTCGTGCAAACCTATAAGCCCTTTAGGGCTTATCAAAATACTTCTTTTATTCAACTTTAAAACTTTCGTGAAAGCCTCAGATCGTCCTTCACAGACCCTAACTAGTCAATTCTGACGTTTACGTGCCTCTGTAATTATCCTTACTTCTGTGTCTAACCAGATTAACTTAAGAATTAGTTAACTTCAACTTGTACTATGATTATCTTGTGTAAACAAATATTCTTACTTGCATTCATATGACAAAGTAAAATACATAGAATCGCGCATCATTATAGCATTAAATCATAAATCCAATATTCAACATAACACAATCGCAAACATTTATAACAGAAGTAAAATGGCCCATACACAGATTTCTCCAGAATAAATTTCATTATCGATGGTTCAGATCTCCAGTACAAACTCTAACTACCCTACACACACAACTGTAGGGGTCCGCACACTCAGCTGCGGACTTCTACCCTAGGCCTCTGCACACTCAGCTGCAGAGCCTCTTCCTACGCTAAGACTCTTTGCTCTTAGCTCTCACAAACCCATTACATCAATGAATCATCCATGATCTACTTAACCGAACTACCAAGAGACTCTTCTAGGACTTCTTTTTATACAATCCCATGGTTCGCGGACCATGGGTAGATCTCTAAAGTCAACATTACTCACACAAAAGAAGGGCGGAAACCATTAATGACTCTTTACATCTTCGCACTTCGTGACCACAAAATGCGGAGACTTTACATTCTTTCATACAAAATTTGGGCTTTCTGCCCCAAAACTTGGGCTTTTGACACCAAAATTGACTCTAGGGGAACCTGTTCCCAACCTAGAGTCAACATGATGACATTGTCAAACCATGGACACCCATAGTCAATGTTTAATAATATTAGTATATTAATGTGGTTTAAAACACATTGGTTTACTAATGTGGTTGACTATGTTTGACTATGCTTAACTATGTTTGATATTCAACACTCTTCAACAGTCAACGCTCTTCAACATCGATCAAACAAATTCAACATTTGTAGTCATTATTTAAATAGTTGACCATGATCAAACTTGGTAAACCCTACGTTTACCATATTTAACAAAATAGCCAAACAAATCCAACCTTGATAATCATTGTTTAAATATTTAACCATGACCAAACTTGGTCAAGCCTATGTTTGTCATATTTAGTATTGGGTTTGAATATTAGCGTTTTAATATTGGGTTTTAATATTAGGGTTTTAATAATTAAACATGCTGTGATGTCAGAATGGTACAAAAATATATCCAACATCGCATTGTGAAAAACATTCTCACAATGTTACATTACATTGCAATTTAGTCAACATCGCATTGCGACATTACACAATTAGTCAACAATATTTAGTAATGTTGTTGAGTATGTTCAAGAATATCATTGACATTCAACACTCTTTATCTTCAATCAAACATAATCTCTTCTCATTATTATTGATTAATATTAATAATAAAACATATTCAACCACATTGGTGAACATAGTCAAACAAAGTCATCTATGATAATCATTATTTCAATAGTTTACTTATGTTTGAAAATCAACACTCCTTATTTTTGTAAAACATAATCTCATATGATTATTATTAATTAATATTAATAATGAAACATAGTCAACCACATTAGTGAACATAGTCCACACATAGTCAAACAAAATCAACCTTGATAGTCATTATTTCAATACTTGACCATGATGATATTATAATATTGGGTTTAATATTAAGGTTTATAATATATTGTTTTTAATAAATCAGGGTTTATAATCTTGGGTTTAATATTGTGGCGTTGAAATGATACATAAATCTATCCATCATCACATTGTAACAAACATTTTTGCAATGTGACAATCATTATCACAAAGTTACATTACATTTCAATATATGCAATGTCACATTGCAACATTACAAAATTATGGTTTAATATTAGGGTTTAGTATTAAGATTTATAATATTGGGTTTAATATTAGGGTTTATAATATTGGGTTCAATATTAGGGTTTAATATTGTGACGTTGAAATGGTACAAAAATCTATCTAGCGTTGCATTGTGACAAGCATTGTTGCAATTGTCATAATGAATTTTTCGAATATATCCCATCCATGTTGACTTGAAGACCGATGTTTCAAACCTGCAACTAAGGTTCATCATCAGGATAAAAATGTGTGAGGAAAACTGATATGCCGAGGGATAAATAGGGAAATCGTGATAGCATAAAAAAGTCGAAAAAGAGAATGTTCAAATAATTTGAGAATTTCACCGACAGAGAGAATGTTTATAATTATTAAAAAATGTAAAAATTTAACTTAATTTTTTTTATAAAGATTCATGAATCTTGTGTAATATGATATGATAGAATATTAGATAATTAGGGTATTTTTAAATTTCAAGATTTTTTTTAGGGTGTCTATTTTTAATAATATCAAATAATGTCAAATAATTAGTTTATTTAATTTAATGCACTAATTTTTAAATTTCAAGAATTTTTTAGGGTATCTATTTTTAATAATATGAAACAATATCAAATAATTAGTTTATTTAATCTCAAGAACATTTAATGTCCTTATTTTCAATATTTTTAATTTTACTCTTATCTTGGATGCACTACACATCCTCAAAGAGCATCAGATGCCAGACGATTACCCAATCCTCCATTCTTTCTTCCCAAGTGAAGACAAGAATGTTGTGTCTATCTCTCCCTCTCAACTAGGTAAGACATGCCCATTCCTGTAAAGAAATGTACCCAAGCTCCCTCTGACCAGGGACTTGCCCAAGCTCCCTCTAAATTAGGGACTTGTCAGAGCTTCCTCTCAATTAGGGACTCTTATTTTCATCAACAACTTCTTCTTCATGGGTCCTTCAACTGATTGATCAATTTATTTCCTTGATGTCATGAAATCCATTCGAGCTTCTTCCTTGTAGGGCATCAGTTATCGATTAGTTTCCTTCTTAGTTCGTCATGTCATTCCTTTCTCCATGGAAAGTGGCCTTCTTGATACATATCTGGAACCTCCTTCATATGGATACTTCTTCTTTGTCATGTTTCTTTCAGGAATTTCCATCCACCACATGAGTGTTAGTTGTACTTGTACTTTACAATCCTTGTTCCAACAACCATGCATGAACTCATGCATATATTATTCAAGAAATCAAAATAACGTTAAATCAAATAGTACCTTACGAGATGGTTTTCCATCTTACATATTTTTTTGGCTTGAACTGTTATCATCTTGCATGTTTCACATCTCCAAGGCCTTTCCAGGTGTCAAGGGTCCTTTGATATTTTATTTCCTGTGTCATAATTCTCGTGCCTTCTTCCAAGAGATGCCTTCAATAAATATGTCGAATGTTGATTCCTAGTGTCCATGGTGTCCTTTTATCTATGATCTCTTTATCTCATATGATTCTCTATAGGTTACCAAGACAACCACCTCATACTCTATATGAGGTCATTTCTCATGTTGACTCTTATCAATGTGTGGACCATACCTTCATGCATATCTTCAATGAAAGAGATCTTCCCTGTCCTTGACCATGCTACTAGAGAAATTCCCCATCGTCATTGATACAAATGATGACATGACTTGAAAAACATAGATGCATACATACCTCATTTTAGTTCTTTCCTTGATCATCTCAACTTCCTTTGACATCTTCCTAGATTGAGATTATCTCAAGCTCCTTTGCTTTTCTACATCTTTCCTTGCCTGCATATCATCCTTTCTTGAATCCCCATAAGTGGAAATTTTTATTGAGACATCTACTTTTCCTTAAAGTCATGAATCCTTTATTGAAGATTTCACAGAGGATCCTTGTAGTCCTCATCCTGTAAACGATCCTTTCTATTGATGATAGTGGCTTTCTAAGACGATTCTTCTTGATCATGATAATTCCTTTATACATTGATGAGGTCATTCAATGGCTACATCCTTCCTACATGAATATCTCTATATGAGCTATCTCTGCATAATGCTTCTATATTCCTAAAGATGCCATTTTCATAAATCATGCATTCCATCCTATATATACATGTTCCTATGATACCTAAAACTTTAAATAAGACTTATGTGAAGAAGTTGATCTCAATCATAGTGGAGATTCAGAGGGTCCTCCTTCCTCTACTTCTTATCTTCTTCTTTCACTTCTTGGGTAATGTGGGCTTCTTCTCATTTCCTCTTGTTGTTGTCCTTATTGAACTTAGGACAATCCCTCTTATAGTGTCCATACTCTTAGCAACCAAAGCATTGGATTTTGGACATATCTCTTTTACCCTTTCTCTGTGGTCCAAACTTGCCAAATTTCCCTTTTCTCTTGGCCATAGTAGCAAATGCCCGCTCCTTCGATTCCACATCATATTTGGCTTTGAGTCTAGTCTCCTACATTTTTCATAGATACCAAAGTTCGTTCAGTGGGGTAGCTTCCTTCTTGGCATATATACTTGATGTGAAGTTACCCCATTCCCTAGGTAATGCATTGAGCACCACAATTGTCATCTCCCTGTCTACCATAACTTCTCCTAGTTCTTGCAGTTTGCCTCTCATCTTAGATACCTTCATGAAGTAGGGAGCTATTCATTCTTCCTTGGAGATATTAATTTTATATATTTCATTACGCAATGATATCACTTCTCGAACTGTACTAACTGAGAATAACTCCACCAACTTATCATAGATTTCTTTAGATGTTTCAAGTTTGGAAACATAAGGAATGAGAGGGTCCTTGATGGATTCTATTAGAATCCTTTGAGCCTTTGTTTCATCATTATTATACTTTTCTAGGGCTTGAGTTTGTTCCTTAGCAGGAACTGTGACACTCCCTTTGATGTAGTCCAGAAGTTCATTTTCTTTAAGAAGTAGATCAATCCTTTTTTCCATGCAAGGAAATTAGTAGTCCCAACCAATTTGTTTCTTTCCTTGCAAAAAGAAATTTTGATATTTTCAGGAGAGGACATAAAAATACTTACTTGAAAGTGCTAGTGATGATGAGATCTTGTTGCTTTCTTAATGAATGAAGTATCAACTTCTAGGATCTTGGAGTTCTTCAAGATGCTTCCTTCAAGGTGCCTTGTGATGGATTTGCTCTTTGATGAAAAATTGTCAATGTGTAGATCTGGAGATATTTAATGATGGGCTTAGTACCTTCCTTTGAAGATGATGAGTCTTTAATGTAAACCCTTCCTGGATGAACCTTCTTGTAGAAACCTTTAGATGGAAGGCTTTCTTCTTTTTCTTTGTTCCCAGGCTGGTAGTGCTTCTTGATGGATTTAGGAGAGAAGATAGTGATTCTTCTTGTCTTTGATGGATCAGGAACTCTTGCTTGTATATTTTATGCTTCAACCTTTGTGTGCTCTTGAGATGCCCTTCCTTGATGTGTCACCTTAGCTCTGATACCGTGTTGAAGAATCTAAGGCATCTAGGTATAGTGAGATTACTCTAACGATGATAACAATTTGTCAAGTACTTTTTACTTTTCTTATCAACAAAATATTTTCTTATTATTATTAGTGTGTGTTCTCTTGCTTCATCAAACAATTACCAAAATAAAAGGAGAGAAGAACACAAGATGTTGGCTTCCAACCAGGGCAAAACCTCTCTCTCCTAGAGAGGAAAACCCTTCTACAAATTTCTCTTATTGAAGCTTCAATTGACAAATGTCAAACCCTAGACCCTTGACAAGAAGATCCTCCAAGCACAAGTCAAGCCTTTCCTTTTGATCCGAGATCACTTCCTCTTGCATCACTTCGTTCTCCTTCTTTGTCCTTCTTCCGACAACTGATAACTTTACTGCAACAACCCTAGTTTGCATGCCCTAGTAGGGACATTCTTCTTTCCTTCCTTCACTTGAGATGTAGGATTTCTTAATTAGGAAGAGGACCTTATTCTTAACCCAACCAAGCTCTTTTCTATGATGTAGTTGCAGATCTGGGACAACAACAGTATGGCTCTAATTCTTCACATGTGTGAGGGGATACCTTCAAGAATAGCAGTTATGCATGCTCTCTTTCCTTCGCTTGAGTAGTCTCTTCCTTCACTGAAGTAAGAGGTCTACTTAGCACTCTTTACTAGCCCAAACAAGCTTCTTCGCATGACTGTAATAATAGGTATGATGTGGTAGCAAAATGAGCCTCTTCTCTTCGCACGTGTGATTGTAATAAGGCCTGAAATCGTCCTTCCAAAATTGACCTTCTTCCCTTCCTTCTTCGCTGAAGTAGAGACACCTTCTCTTGCCTTCTTCACACCCTTCTCTAGCCTTAACCCTTACTGATTTCATAGATCACTTACAGCTATGGAAGTGTGCCCTAATCTAGCACGTGTGACAGTCCCTCTTACCCAAAATAGAGATATCCTACTCGACCTTCCTTTTGTTGTGTAAAATACTTCTTCTCCTCACTTTTTTGCACTTCTTCTTCTTATTTCAAAGCAAATGTGTCTTCTTTTAGTGACGCCGAGCTACCCTTCTTATAATGATTATGTCCCTTCCTTTTCAGCCGACATGACCTTCTTAGAGAGCCAACTTGAGCTTGACATGGAGCTGACTTGTTGGACCAAATCTAATTCTTTATAAGAGGAGGCTGGACTTTCTTGGAGGATTTTGTCTTGACTCAAATTAATGACACTTTCACTTGACATTTTACATAGACATATTTCCATAGTATAACTTGCCCTCAATCGGTCTTCAATACTTACATTGACTCTTTGACTTTCCTAGAAGCACTTCAACATGTGCTTGATCTATCAAATGGACAAGAAATCCGTTCTTGATAATGACAAAAATAATAATTCTTTTCTTTTACAAGTACAAATATCAAAATTACATTTATGAAGACTGAACCTAGTTACACTTTCTTCAACATACCTCAGGTACTATGGGGACTTCCCACCCACAATCACCTAGGTAAGATCCTCAGAAGATAGACCACTATGGTCACCACTTCAAAACCAAACGACCAGCATAAATACATGTGATCGAAAACATATATATATATAGTAATCTCTCAAGAGATTGCTCAAAGCGATTCGTATGCCTCTCAAAGATATCCCCATATAACACACACAATTCAACAAACACCAGTATCCTAAGAGTGGGGATGTCACTTCAAAAGTTCATGATACGACTGCGTCCTTAACTTTTGTGTAAGAGGATCTTTCCAATAAGCACTTGATATGAAAATTCATTTACACTCAATATTAGAGATAGTTTTAGTTTTATAGCCCTGAAGAGTGTCCTCTTTAAATCCTACTCCAAGGCTCTACAAACCTAAGCTAATGTTGGTTATCTATAACCAAAAATGTCTAATTATTTTTATTAACACTTTATTTTACACTGTTAATTACTCATGGGTATGAAGTGCAACTGAGATGGTGTGAAAAGAGGCGTAATACCAATCCAAAATGCAACTAGATGTGAAATGAAATTTCATTTCAAATTCGATGAAAATTGGCTAAGGAAAGGTAAATAATTTCTTTCTTTTTCCAAGTGACAAATAAGAACCTCACAATCACTCTCAATGGTGTTTTTGATACTCTCGAAATTCAGATGACTAAATGATCCACTAATCAAATTATAACACAAAAATAAACACTCTTAAACATTGCCAAAGGAAGAACACCAACAAACACTCAAAAGCTTGAAACTAAGACTTTACAAATGAAAAACATGAACTATGGCTTAACACACTTGGTCAAATAGTAAGCTCACACTCAAAGAAAGTTTTAATTTGTAGTTTAATGTAGGCAACCAACAAACATAAACCTAAAATGAGTTACATGGGAAAACAATATAAACCTTAGACAAAGGAAAGAAGACCTAGGAGGCCACAACTTGGATTTCATCACGACACAAGCAAGCAAGCAAGTCACAAATACTTATCAGATCACCTAGATTAGGTTCATAAAGTCACACAAGAAAAAGACAGATCAATAGTTGTTGGAAGCAATCAATCCAAACATACAACCTTTAAACGATAAACCAAGGCTACAAACAAGATAAAATATCTCACAAATTAAAGGGAAACCATACTAGATCTAAAATAGATATGATTAGATACAGGTAGAGGATGATAGATCTAAGGCACCTTTACTAGAGCTTGCAACAAACTCTACTAAAAATTTCAACGATGAGGAGCCATCACTCCCAAGTAGCATATAGACAGGCTACCTAGTCCCCACAAGGAGCACTTAGAGGGAGCTACCAACAACATAAATCACTTTGTAAACCACTTACAGGAAGTCAATTTCCCCCAAGACTGAGATTCAAAAGATAAATTGGCTTGGATCTAATCAAAATCAAGCAAACTAAGTTTGTAACAGGCCTAGATAAGGTAAAAAATAAAATATAAAGACTCAATAATAGGTAAAATTTGAAGATCAATACAAAGTAAGGAAGATTGAAAACATTAGGGAAATATTTCCCAATGTATTTGTCAATTATGTTAGCTTGAATTTCACTTAGAGGCTAAGGAGTTGTTGCTCCACTGATCTCACCTCAAGATCGGCCAACCAGTGTCTGACGGATACAAAAGAACTCTCAAAATCTAGTATAGTAACATATCATTCATTTCATCAAAGAAGATTAGAGGAACATACATGTAGTCCCATGTTGTTTGAAGTAGTTTGTAGACCTTATAGAAGTGTTGGAGACCATGCTTCAATCCAAAGATCCTGCTCCAATCATCTTGATCTGATCCCCTATACACATGCACCACCAAATGGGATGATGTTTACCTCTACAAAAGGCAAGTTAGTATGCACCAAAAATAACCAAATCGCATTCATATACAAAGGAACATGAAATATATGGGAGTATTCACAATTGCATTTCATTAACCAGAATAATACAAAATTAGATTATACCTTGAAGTATGAATGGGCTCTCCTCCAACACTCCTCTTCCATGACTTATAGGAAAACTGGACTCATCTCACATGTAAGAGAGAAATTTATGGTAGAAAACCACCAACATCACTAAGCTAGTCACTTTGACTCCCCTCTCCCTTTGAGACAGTCTCCTTATATAAGATTTTCTCAGACTCAGGAGGATGTATCTAGACACTTAGGGCCATGAGAAGTTAGGAATTTTCTCTTGTAATTGACTCCTAGCTAACTTAGGATTAAGTGGGTCAAGCTAATCTCCTAAGAAATGATCTACTCTAGAAGTTTGACCCCCATCGCTTCCATGCCAAAGACATGTTGCATACTCAAGTGGCAGGTTGTTCAACTGCAATGGAGCGATGGGTGACAGGATCGCGAGCATGTGGGAGCAATGGGCTAGTAAAGCAGCACAAACAAGGAGGAAGAAGGATGCATTCAGACCGAAAACTTTGGGAGGTTGAGCTAGAGTTCCTCTACTTGACATAAGGTGGCAAAAAATGGTCTATAACAAACTATAGTCAACCATTGTCAATTATAGTTAACAATGGTCAAACATAGTCAACCATGGACAATAATGGTCAAACATAATCAACCATTGTCAATTATGGTCAACACTGGTCAAACATAACCAAGCATGGTCAACCATGGACAACAAAGGTCAAATATAGTCAACCATTGTTATCCATATTATACCATAAGCAACAATTGTAATCCATTAACAACCATAATCAACCATGGTCAAACATAGGTAAGAATGATTATTCATGGTCTATTGTAACCAACTATAATTAACCATAATCAAGCATGCCTAACCATAACTAAACATGTACCATAAACAACCACGATCATACATAACTAAACATAATCAATCATAATAAATTATAACTATAATAAACTATAATCACACATAACTAACCAATCAACCACAATAAACTATAATCAAACATTATTAAATATTATATAATTAAAATTCTATATTTAAGATTTAAATTGGTGTATCCACTATACTCCAAAATTTGACTGACTTATAATTTTTTACAAAGAAAACACATGCCAATTCAAGTTGTATGTTTTTTAATTGGAAATTGACTTTTCAATTTACAACCTTTTTTAAATCCATACATAATCAAAATTCATTAATCAAATAACTTCGCTTATATAATGAAAATTCATTAATCAAATAACTTCGCTTACAAATTTTTTAATTGCAATTTGACTTCTAAGTTCAAGAATTTTTAAAAATTCATATACGATGGAAATTTATCAATCAGATGACTTCATCTATCGCATTTTTCAATAAAAATGACTTCCCACGCCGATGGACAGGGAGTTTACGAGAAACAGGGAGTTTACGAGAAACAATTCTTGTGGCGTCACTGCGTGCATAATGGTGTAGAATCCGGGAGGAGCTTGACAGGAACCTTCGGGCGACCCTGGAAAATTGATCGCGTCCAGGCTGCGTCACAGTGCACATGGTCAAATTGCACGCCAGCAATGAGGCAATTTGACGCCAGCGAACCAGTCATAAATATTTATAAGGGCGAAGGGTTTCTTCAGATACAGAGGCGAGCACTGATAAGCAGAAGCCGCAGCAAGAAGAAGAGGGTGTCGTCTAAGACTTGTAGTTTTTGCGCAATAGATTAATTCGTAATTTCAGTGATTTGGAAACACTCTGACAAAATTTACAGTGTTTAAGAATACATTGTTAAATTTGCAATTTCGATCCAATTCAAACCCTAGGGCAAGGTGCAATTATCGGGAAATCAAGTTTCCGGATTTTCAATTTGGGCGTTTTAGCGGGGCATTACCCCACAAGACGAGAAAAGAATGGGAATGCCTTTAGAAGGGCGAGTTGCCATCGTGACAGGTGCGTCTGGCGGGATCGGCAAGGATATCGCCATCCATTTAGCAGAGAAGGGAGCCAAAGTGGTTGTCCATTACTCCTCTAATCAACAGACCGCAGAGGAGGTGGTCTCCACCATTAATAATAATAACTCCTCTTCTTCTGGTGATGGTGTGAAGGCGATTTCCTGCAAGGCCGACATAGCAAACCCTTCCCAGATCGCCCAGCTATTCGACATAGCCGAGCAGACTTTTGGGTCCGTTCACATCTTGGTGCATTGTGCAGGAGTGTTGGACGCCAAGTATCCACGGCTGGCGGAAACCTCCGTGGAAGACTGGGACTGGACTTTCCAAGTGAACTGCAAGGGAGCGTTTCTTTGTAGCAGAGAAGCCGCCAACAGGATCGTCCGCGGAGGTGGTGGTCGCATCATCAACCTAAGCAGCTCCTTGGTGGGAATGTCGAGACCGGGGTACGGCGCATACGCTGGCAGTAAGGCGGCAGTGGAGATGATGACGCGAATCCTTGCGCAGGAGCTGCGGGGCACTAAGATTACAGCAAATTGTGTGGCCCCAGGCCCTGTTGCCACCGATATGTTCTTTGCTGGGAAGAGCGAGGCCCTGATCGAAACGATGGCTAAAGCGGCCCCCCTGGAGCGGTTGGGGAAACCGGAAGATATGGCTCCAGTGGTTGCTTTCCTGGCGAGCGACGAAGGAGAGTGGGTTAATGCTCAGGTTGTTCGGGCCAATGGAGGCCTGATATGATTCATGATTTTTCAACCCCAAAAGGCCTGTCCAGCGTCTCCCACATCATTAGTTTACTAGGTTCATCTATTCCAGCCAAATCTTGTCCCGCTTGGCCCAGAAATTGGACGATTTCTGTCCCCAAAATAAACTGGATTTTGTTCACTGCACTGTGTTTTCAGACTGTGGTTGCATTTTCTAATGTCTTTGAAAGAGATTACTTAGGGTTGTAGTTGATAGTTGTACTTGAAATATTCACAAAACAATATATTATTCCCGATGTACAGAATTTCTCCGTTTAAGGGCTGCAAAGATTTTCTAGGTAGTGAGCTTTTGGATTTGACCTTGGGTTCTGTTTTCTGAGGTATACTTTGTATACTGGACTTAATATGTTGCTCTGCTTGAATACACAATTACAGAATTTCTCCGTTTAAGGGCTGCAAAGATTTTCTAGGTAGTGAGCTTTTGGATTTGACCTTGGATTCTGTTTTCTGAGGTATACTTTGTATACTGGACTTATTATGTTGCTCTGCTTGAATACACAATTACAGAATTTCTCCGTTTAAGGGCTGCAAAGATTTTCTAGGTAGTGAGCTTTTGGATTTGACCTTGGGTTCTGTTTTCTGAGGTATACTTTGTATACTGGACTTAATATGTTGCTCTGCTTGAATACACGATTAAAGAATTAAGGAGCAGGGTTTGTGTAAATTTGATTCAGTCAAGTTATCATTGGTTTTTGTTATCCATGGTTTTTAATTCTAGATTTATAAAAATTTCTTTCAATATTTCATGTTATCAACCATTTGGATTCGTCTATCAATTGGTTGTGGTTATGAGCCATTTTGATGCTACTAAATTTTTGTGCAAGTCTTCCTATGCAAACCTGTCTTGCACAGTGTAGAGTGTTTTTAAAATTATTATAAACAAAACTTTTAACTTTTTAAATAATTCACACTAGAATTTGAATTCTGAATATCAGACGTGTCTTGCTGAATCTGGTGCACTTCTTAAAATTTCCCTCTTAAGGGCTACAACAAAGTTTTAGGCGGTGAGCTTTTGGTTTTAACCTTGGGCTCTGTTTTGTGAGGTATACGATGTGTACTGGACTTGATATGTTGCAGTGCTTGAATATGCAATGAAAGAACAGGGTATCGATTCGTGATTCGTTTATTGGTTGGTTTAGATGATGAGTCATTTTGATGTTACTGATTTTTAGTGCAACTCTTTCTATACAGATTTGTCTTCCACATTGTGGAGTGTTTTGTTAAAATTATTATAAACTGATTTTTAAATAATGTTTTATACATTAATTTAAATTCTGAATATCAGGCATGCGTCTTATAGAGTGTGAATAGAGTGTGAAGCGTTTTTTAAAATTATTATAAATTATGTTT
Source organism: Pinus taeda (assembly GCA_000404065.3). NCBI lineage: Eukaryota > Viridiplantae > Streptophyta > Pinopsida > Pinales > Pinaceae > Pinus > Pinus taeda. The sequence goes on from APFE030942172.1 coordinate 114,178, forward strand.
ACTCTTGAATATGAATTTTGAATACTATTGGGATTGATTATCATAATAAATGGATCCATGGTTTAACGAATAAAAATTACTATTAATGATAATTGGGATTCTCTATCTATTCTATGGGCAATCAAAATGTCTTTCCATATATACTGTTATTTCAGGATATATAGCATTTAATGTAACTGTGCCCATGCCTATCTTTGTAAGTTCCACTGCAAGGGATCAATGGATTGTAAGAAATGGGTTGCACTACAAGGTAGACAACCACTGGTGCAATGATATTTGTCTAGTGCAATGATATAACGATATAATATTAATGATTATTCTGAGATTAGTAAGCATTATGGTTGTAGAAGCAAAAGTAAGCTCATAAAGAACCATAATTTTGATTAGTCCAGGAAAATGTGTAATATTTTCAAAAAGATACTAGAAAAATAACAATACTTTTGAGAGATTTTTCAGCTTAAATCATATAAGAATTCATTTGTCGAGGCTTTTGGAACCAACTAGTGTGGTTCATCCTCAGGACAAGTTGAAGAAACAGATCCAACTTAGCATGTTATGAGCAGAGCCTTCAACTGATAATTGGACCACGGCTAATTTTGACTTTAAGAACAAGGTCAAATTTTTAATTTAT
>APFE030942172.1:117095-143822 GCA_000404065.3 Pinus taeda
TAACACCAATTAAAATTATTTTATTTATTTTTTAACCAATTTCCATTAAAAAATTAATAATTAATAAATTAAAAATTTGACCTTGGTCCTAAAGTCAAAATTAGCTGTTGTCCAATTAGCCGTTGGAGACTCTGCTCAGACTATTTAACATGCTAAGCCGGATCTGTTTCTTCAACTTGTCCTGACGATGAACCACACTAGTTGGTTCGAAACGCGTCGACAAATGAATTCTTATGTGATTTACGTTGAAGAATCTCTCAAAAATTTGATATGGATCACAGAAGCCTTAATTCTACAATTGAATCCCTGCACGGAAGAGCCATTGCAACCAAGGTTCATCAATTTGAACGGGCACGCTTGCAAGTTTCAAAGTTGAAGACTGATCTGGCGTTTCTTAAGAGATGTAGAGACTCCTCCGTCATCCCTGTTTTCGCTTGTATTAGTCATCGCCTTCACACTCCTCAGAACCATCAGGCTTTCATGAGGGCTAGTTTGGCTTTGTTAAGGGCTGAAATCAGCAAAGTCAGAAAATCCCTGAATCAGCTCTCTCTTAATCTCATGGGTTCACATCTGACTCTTGCAAGCTTAATTCCCGCCCCCCTTTGGGCCAGAATAGATGCGTGTTTGGCCTTGAAATCTCTTCGGTTAGAGGAGATTCGGAAGGAGAAGCAGGCCTCTAAGTTTCAAAAGTTAGTGTTGAAGGCTTCTGATGATGTTTCCCACAGTCGGGTCTCTGTGATTCAGAAGTCTGCGTTGAAGGATTGGGTATCTGATCTCCTGTGCTCCAGCGCGAAGGAGGGTGGCCAGCAGTCCAATCTATACGCAGATAAACCTTACCGTCGTGGTGGTAACACGCAGGCTTCCACTTCTGGATGTCCAGGACGAGGTTATAATTCACCGGTTTCCAGTCCTCCAGATTGTGCTTCCTTTTGCGATTTGGATAAGGATTGTCGTTTAGCAGATCTGCAGGCTCCCTTAGATATTCTCGAGGACAGCGCTGTTTGCAGCTCTTCCTCAGGGCTCGAAGATGGTTCACCATTACCCCCTTCAGGTTCTTTCCCCCGGGTTGTCTCTAATCTGGCTATTAAAACTGGTCTTGGGTCTTCCGAGCAGCGGATTGATGGCATGGCTCAGGTCGTCTCTAATCCTGCTAATGAATCGGTTCATGAACAACAGATTGATGACTGGGCTCTGATGGTTAGATCTGCCCCTCGGTGGTCTGATCAGCGGATTGGTGACTTAGCTCCACTCGTTAATAGAGCTAGCCCAAGTGATCAACTGCGTGAGGATAGTCTCCATTTGAATCTGAAGGTTTCGGTAGACGGCTTGGAGAACAACGCGGTTTGCAGTCCAGGACGTGGTTGTAGTGCACAGATTTCCTCTTCTGAATGTCCAGGAATGCAGGTTTCCAATCCATCCAAGCAGCTGATTGATGGCATGGCTCCGGTTGTCTCTAATCACGTTGATTCCGTTCTTGAACAGCAGGTGGATGACTTGGCTCCAATGGTTAAATCTTCCCCTCTGGTGTCTGATCGGCGGGTTGGTGACTTGGCTCCGCGGGTTAATTCAGCCAGCCCTTGTGATAGCGTTGTCCACCCCCATTTCCGTTGTGGTAACAGTCATAATAATTATAAATATAATTATAAAGTAAATAGGAACGATTATAATAAATATAATAATCACAAGAATATAGCAAGGGTTAATAATGACCATACAATAATTTTATGTATGTTAATAATAATAATAACAATAACTACGATTGCAATAATAATATTTGTAATATTAATATTAATATTCTTAATGGGTTGGATGGTTACGATTATAATAATAATAATAGTAATAATAATATTAATATGAATATGAATAATAATGATAATTACAACTATAATGAGGATAATAATAATAATAACCACTATTACAATAATAATATTAGTTATAATAACAATTATAATAATAGTAATGATAATATTATTAACAATAACAATAATAATAATCTTAGGGTTAGTAAGAATTGTAATATAAATAATAAGGTTATTAATTTGTCTAGTTTTTCTTTTTCCCCTTCAGTGTTTAATGTTTTAAGTAGAGGGTTAAATTTTGCCTTAGCCCCTAGGAAGATTCCTGTGGAGGATATTATTTGTGACATAGAGTTCGGGATTGAAGATTTACCTGATAATATTAAAAATACTATCAGGCAGGATTGTGCAGTAATCTTAAGGAAGGCAAAGCCCCCAAAGAGCAACCTTAGTAAAGAGGAATTGGTAGCTCTTAGATCCTTAAACCAGAACAATGATATCGTTGTTCTGAAAGCCGACAAAGGTGGGGCGACTGTCATTCTCAACAAAGTTGATTACCGCAGTAAGATGTTGGATCATCTTCATAACAGTGGGAGCTATAAGAAGCTTCCCAAGAACCCTTTAAAGAAGATTTTTAGGAATGTGGTGCTTGCCATTAAATCCTGTAAATCTGTGTGACTTGCACCATAAGCTCATTGAGAGCAATCCCTTAACTCCTAGGATCTATGGACTTCCTAAGATCCACAAAGAAGGAGCTCCCCTTAGGCCCATTGTCAACACCATTGGTGGGCCTAACTATCTTCTTGCTAAGTTCCTTGCATTCAAGCTTAAGCCTTTAGTTGGTCATACGGAGTCCTTCGTCAAAGACTCCGCTTCCTTTATTAATGAGCTCAAGGGCATTAAGCTTGACCCCAAGGACATCCTAGTTAGCTTTGATGTTGTTTCTCTTTATACTTGCATCCCTACAAATGAAGCCATGGAGGTGATCAATCGCCTCACTGATCCTGATACTGCTCGATTAGTGGAGATCTGCCTCACCTCCACCTTCTTTAGCTTTGAAGGAGAGTTCTTTGAGCAAACCTGTGGTGTTGCCATGGGCTCCCCGGTTTCCCCTGTCGTGGCTAATCTTTTTATGGAGGATTTTGAAGCTAGGGCCCTAAGCTCGGCACGCCTCCTGCCGAAGCTTTGGAAGAGATTTGTAGATGACACTAATGTCATCTGGTCTCATGGCCAAGAGGAATTGGATCTCTTCTTCGATCATCTCAACCGTCAATCATCAGCCATTAAATTCACTAAAGAACAAGAAGCCAATGGTTGCCTCTCGTTCCTTGATATTCTTATTTCTAGGAATTGTGATGGTTCCCTCTCCCACCAAGTGTTTCAAAAGAAAACACATACGGAGCAGTATCTTCATGCCAATTCCCACCATTTCTCGGCTTAGAAGTTGGGTGTTCTCAACACCCTAGCTACTCGGGCCCTTAGGATCTCTGATGAAAATAGCTTTGAGAAAGAGAAATCCCACCTCCTTAATTTTTTTGTTGAGAATGGTTATAGCAAGTACCTGGGTCAGAAAGCTTTCCTCAACGCTGCCAAGAATTCATTAGCTAAAAGAGAACCGAAAGAGCGGGTCCCAGGTGTCCATCTTCCTTATGTTCAGGGGACCACTGATAAGATTGCCAGGATTCTTAAGAGGCATAATGTCCCCTCGACCTTTAGACCCCTCAACACCATTCGTAAATCCCTCAGATTTGTAAAGGATCCTATCAACCCTAAGGACATGATAAGGGTTTATATTATTCCTTGCTCCTGCGGGACCCCTATATTGGTGAGACTGGTCGCTCCATTAATCAAAGGATTAGCGAGCATGCAGTTGACCTCAAGCATAGGAAAACAAAGTCTTACGTTTTAGCTGAGCATGCCGAAAGTACCAAGCATCATGTTTGCATAGAGGAGGTGAGTGTTATCGCTAGGGTTTCGCAGTTCCATCACCGAAAATTTAGGGAAGCCCTTGAGATTGAGAAGAGACCGAACAATCTCAATAGAGAAGATGGATGGAAGATAAGTAGTTGTTGGATCCCAGCCTTCTCTTCCTAGGTAATGGTTTTTTTTTTTTGCTTATTATATATTATTTTTCTCATCATTTACTTATTTATTTATTTATTTCTTATATATTATATAATATATTATATAATATATATTATATATTTTTTTTTTTTTTACTATTTTATTTATATTTATACATTTTTAACCTCATTTTATTTTATTTTTATTATCTTTTCTTTTAGGTATTTATTTTTATTATCAATTAATTAATTAATTTTTTATTTTCAATTTTATGTACTTTTATAATTCTTAATTATTTTATATATATTAATATTATCTATTTAGTTTTATTTTATTTTTTATTTTTAATCTATTTAAACACTATGTTTATTTATTTATCTATTTATTTTTAATTATTATTGTTATTATTTTATTTTATTTTTTAAAGTTGTTCCAAATTTTTTTATTAATTTTAACTAACTTTTTTCTTAAACACATTGTATTATAAAAAAAATTAATTAAAAGATATATATAATAATTAATAATTAATATATAATAAATTAAATAAATTACTTTTTAACTAACCATTAACACCAATTAAAATTATTTTATTTATTTTTTAACCAATTTCCATTAAAAAATTAAAAATTAATAAATTAAAAATTTGACCTTGGTCCTAAAGTCAAAATTAGCCGTTGTCCAATTAGCCGTTGGAGACTCTGCTCAGACTATTTAACATGCTAAGCTGGATCAGTTTCTTCAACTTGTCCTAACGATGAACCACACTAGTTGGTTCGAAACACGTCGACAAATGAATTCTTATGTGATTTACGCTGAAGAATCTCTCAAAAATTTGATATGGATCACAGAAGCCTCAATTCTACAAATAACAATATTTTTAAAATGAGATCACAACAGAATTTGAAAATTTATTTGCTTATAAAAATCAGGAATTACAACTATGAAAATTACTTGTTGAAATGAACACAAATTTGAAACTGTCTTTTGAATTTTATCTCTAATTCATCTCAGAAAAGATGACATGTCAGGGTCTCACAAACTGAAGCTCTTCCACTAAAACACACCCTTCTAACTAGGGGGAGCCCATATGTCTCTCTGAAACTAGGGATACTCAAGGTTGTCATGCCTTAAGCCCAAAGCTACAATGACATAGAATAGAAACTAACAATGTATATCTTACTTAGCTATCAAAGTGACCTCCTTTTATAAATGATAGAAGTCGAATTATCCTGCAAGACTTTGCCTTCAATTTCCATGCATTTCAGTTAACTGATGGTGAACTAGGATGAGATGGGCATGCCCATGGCTCAGGGAGTATGCTTGAGTTCAACTAAAGTAGAAGTGGAGAGAAGAAGCATGCACTTAGGCTAGTGGAGATACTCTTATGTGAAATTGATGTGAAGTGGCGAGAAAAAGGCATATGCCTAGTTAATTGGACCTCAAGCTCAATTATATCCCCATGCATGCACACATTGTAGTTAACTTTGAGAAAAGTGCCAACTCATTCTTAAATTAGTGCATGCATCCCAATGGTATTTAGTTCACTCGTGCATGTGCTCCAAATAACTGTCAGTCACACTCAGTCTTATCCAGGCGCATTAACCCTTGTGCATGCACGCAAACCCAATATGGCTTTGTGTCATTTTTCTCTTGGGTAAGCCAAGAGAAGGACAATCGATTTGATGTTAGTTTTCCTAGTTTGAGTTGGGGACATTACAATCCTCCCCACACAAAGAATGCTTGTCCTCAAGCATTTGTAGATATGGATGCTTTAGAATCTCCTCCCCTTCCCATATTGTGTCCTCTAAGGGAAGGTTTTTCCATTTGATGAGATATTCAGAGATTACTTTATTCCTCAACCATTTCTCCCTTCCTTGCAAATTGGCTTACGGAATAAGTATTAATTTACCTTCTTCATCCATGGGAGGTAATTTTGTTGAGGGAGTTAAGATTCTTAATCATATGAGAATTTGAGGCCCCATCCTTTTGTCATCTTTGTCACCTAAGTTCCAAAGATGTTAAGAATATTTTCAATGTTTTCCCCTTCTCTGCATCGTTGGACTCAAGTGGCTCTCCTTTTCAAGTAGACTTACTGAAATAAAGGTAGTGTCTTGAACATAGTGGCAAAGCAGAGATCAACAGCATTCCTCAATCCCATTTTAAATAGGTTTTGTTGCCTCCTAGGATTCCTCCTTTGGGAAGTTGGTGACATACATCCAAAATGACATCCTTTTTCACCCATTCACCACCCTTTGAATACCCTTTTCCCCATCTTCATACCATCCTACAACTCATTTTGCTCACAATGATATTTTTTTACCAAGGTACAATATTACTTTGTTTAAGTCACTTTTAATGCTCATACTTGTGTGTTAAGGAAAGAATCAACCTTTTTGTGCTAACTAACAAGAAATCATGAGGAATTCTCCACACAAGTTCGTTCAAGTATTTGTGAAGGCTACTTGTTCAATCGCTACAACACCTTCATTAAACTACAATACCTCTGACGCGTCGTTGTTGAATGAAAATTGCTACAACACCTCCATGATACTGCCACACCATTGGTTGGGGGAGCTTTTGTTACACCTCCACAATGCTACACGATCATTATTGGGGTAGCCATAGCACCTTGATCGTTGATGGTATTTGTTGCAACACCTCATCCATGTTGCTAAAACACCTTTGATAGTTGTAATGACATGAAAGTCGCACATCATAGGTTGACCACCAATGCCTAGTTTTCACTATTGGAGATTGAACGAAAGGACCGACCACTTGTTTCCCAACAAAGGAAACAACAAGAGATAGCATCATCCAACATGGAAGACTTTATGGTAACCATTTTTCCCAACCTTCAACTTGTTGCAGCGGCGAGTGAGTCAATAGTTGTTTGACAATTTTTGGAAATATCATTATAACAAGGGGAGACAACTTGAGAATTTTAGATTCTCATGGCTATCCTCGGACTCCACGATTAATTTAAGAATTGAAGTTCATGTATATTTACCTACTCCAATTGAGTGAGGGAAGAGGAGAATCAGAGAATTGTAATTGCATTATGCTAAATTTTGTTAATATAAAGTTTGCTAATTTCTATTCAGTTCAATTCATGTGTGTGATGTGTTGATAGGATAAACCTTTTGTTGGATATTTAACCAATGCCACATCTAAGGAGGTAAAGCCCCATCCTTAGTCATGTACTTCCTATAATTTAGCTTAGGATATTTTCTATTTCCGTTTGCATTGAGTTGTTAATAGATTATTCTATTTTCTAATTTTGTAATTTCAGTTATGTTTTAGCTCATTAATTTGGATTTCTTGTATTGTAGTTCCAAACAACAATTTTCCAATATTCTAGTATCTAACCAATCCATTCCAACATGTGTGTTTTTGTTATAGAATCGAGGATCAAACAAATAGTTTGATTAAGTCACCATTTTAATTTCCTCACAATGTTTATTTCAATGCAAGAATGACTTCATTTCCTACAAAGCGTGTTTCCTTTCCTTCCATCAAAGTGTGATTTCCTTTCTATAAGAGTGTTGTAGTAAATCTTTCAATTCCTACAAGTGTGAACACTTCATTTCCTGTAAATGTGAATCTTTAAATTCCTACAAGTGTGAATCACTCAATTCATGCAAATGTGTAGTTTGTTTTTCCTGGTGGTTTGATAATGAAAATTAACATCCAACTTTGTAATACTTAATAAATATTGCAATTTCACTAGCACTTGATAGATTGTATTAGCATATATAGTGCATGATACTTCACGAGTTATAAACAAACACTAGATTGACAATTAAATGTATAGTTTGTCATTTATCTACTAAGAAATTAGAAGGTAACTGAAAAAACCCATGATTTGGAAGGAGGACAACCATCATATTTTCATAACCAAAGTTCTTCTATTAATTCAATTTGGAAAGAAATTTGGCTTTGCATTTGGGAAACAATTTTCCTTCATTATTGGTCAGAGAAGGATTGGAAGCCTAATTCCTCTGAATCAACCATTATTCTTCTCTTGTAGCTCTCTCATTGTCTTCCTACTGCTACCATCAACTAAGACATCCTCTTTTCCCTCCCCAGGTTTTTAATCTTTTCCACCTGCAAGATTCTACAAACTCAATTCTGATGTTAGTGGATACAAGGGTGATCTAGGTACTTTAGGTTATGGAGGAGCCTTAAGAGACGATCAAGGTACCATCCTTCATATCTACCAAGTCTCTAGGGTTTAATCATAACAATGCAATGAAGCTTTATGCTCTTGAATTTGACCTCCAACAAGCAATTATGGGAAACTTGCTTAAGTTATTTATTGGATGAGACTCACGGATAGTACTATCTTTGACTAGGAAAATCATTCACGGCACGGGTCCAACTAAAATATCTCATAGTTAGCACTTGAAGAGCTGCATGGCTCAAATTTCAATCTTCCTTCCAAAATACCAGTTTTAATCACCTCTTATGTTCATAGAAATGGAAATAAAATAGCGAGCCTCCTAGCTAATGAAAGATGTTCTTCCTTTGTTCCACTCAATAGTCCCAGGGTTGATCTTCTAGCTTCACTACTGAAATAATTGTGAGGCCTTGGTGAGAGCATATTATTCTTCCTTATATAGTGTGATAAGGGAGGTGCAAGGTTGGGAGGGGGTGAAGGCCATTGTCACCCATGTAATGAATGAGGTTGAAATGCTCCACTACCCCTCATTCACTTGAGTGTACTTATTTCTAAACATCCATTTTTGGTTATGATGGTCATTGCACTAGGGGACTTCATTCATATGCACACCAGTTGCTTCATCTTGACCCATGTTCATTTTTGTATGGTACTTAACTCTCTTGCTTCAGCTCATGAAGGATCCTTTGTCCCTCCACATGTTATCCTCATGTGGTAAAGCTTTCTCTAACCCCTTGTCTTTCCTCACTGATTAGGAGAGCTCTATTGTTTCCTTCATGTCTCCAAGTTCACAATTGGCTCTAATACTAGTTCTTTGTTGGGTTAGTTAGATCATTGGTTTCCTCACATAGCCTTCAATTTTTTATTTGGATCCATCCTCATCTTCCCCATTCCCCCCTCACCTACCCCCTTGTCACGTCTTCTCTTCCCTGTTGCAATGATGACCGGGCACCAAACATAGTGTCGTCATGACAACAATGGTCATGGGTCACAAGGTGGCTCATGTGCACAATACAAAGTTGAATCCTCAATCATTTATTTCATCATTATATTTCTCAAGAGATATAATAGAAGCTTAGGGAAGTTGAAGAGGATGTGATTTAGCAGCACGATTGTCAAGCAATTTTAGATGTCTGTTGAAGTGGCAACTTGGGTTCCAAACACATGGCATATTAGGGATCACCAAAATCAATATTTACATTTAATCAATTTGTAATAGCAAAATAAAAGCCTCCTAGGAAAGGTTCTCTTATAAGGAAATGATGTGAAGGATGAGGTATTTTTGATGCTAGATGATATGTAGCTACAATAAAGGCTCTAGAAAATATATTTGAATGCATGAAGGTAGGCTTAGCACTAAGTTCTAGTCCAGGAATCAACAACAAGGATGAAACCACTCCCCTTAAGGTGGATACTTCTATCTCTTCTTAGTTGAAGAGTTCAACATGCTAGTTGAATGAATCGACCCTTGGTGGCGAGGATAACACTCCCAATAACTGCCAGGCTAGACCCAATTGACAAATCCCTACTTCAAGTTATCCAAATCACGCATCATCTTTCCCTTGCGAAAGGCACTACAATGCAAGGATCTAGTGATGGCGTTAACTTTTGCATCATCATTGTATGAGTATCTATATCACACCCCTTAGAGGGTGTGGTAGAGTCTTGGGCAAAAGTTGTTATGTTTGAAACTAATTTTTAGTGAAACCAAATCATGTTTCAATATCATATTCTTCCAGCAAGAGGGTTTATTATTCTTTCACATATTATGTCGATGAACCTTTGCCTTTTAGGAAGAAGCTATTGCATGGACATGCTTGAGACAAAGTATACAATGAAAAGCAATGTGTTTAACTACAATTCTTGTTTTTGAACATAATTTTATCAAGAAACCCTTTGCTCAACTCACAATAAATGGAAAATTCGACAAAGGTTGTCGACAATTAATCCAAAGTATTACCATTGTCAAAAGAGACCTACAACCCCAATAATCAAGAGAGACAATATTGTGATTTTTTATGGGAGATTCTAAGAGATTTTGTCAATCATATTAGAGAAGATTTGAGGTCTAAAATGAGCATTCTAATGGAAAGAAAGAAAACTACGTTTTTTTTTTTTAAATAATATATTATTATTGTATTTTGACTTATCTCCTAATAGATTTATTCATATTTTAAGTGTAGGCACTCATTGGGTGTTGAATTAAATTCCACAACTAACAAGTAAGCACTATGCATACTTTTGATAAACCCATTCTGAGGTAAACTATAAATGCTTTAAAATCTCAGGTTTTTCATGTATTTCCAATTTATCTCATGATTGGTTTATCAAAAATATGTAGTGGGTAATTGTTAGATGCAAAATTTAATTCGCATCTAACACATGAAATTTGAGTAAACCTAAAAGGAGATGTGTTGAAAATACAATAAAAAATAGTTTTCTTTCTTTCTCTCCAAAACTATTTACTATTATTGGTAATGTCATCATCTTGAATATTATTAGTTTTTTTAAAGTTGATATTGGTAGCAATTTTTGTTCTATCTCATTTTTTACCTCAAAGTTTCTCTAATGGTCAATTACTTTCCAACATCCAATTGGGAACTAGATCCCTTTCCTTCTTCACATTGTCCCAATTATGCCTCCTTTTCCACTTTGAAAAGAAGCAATGAGGCAAGGAGAGTAGTAGTGGAGAGGTTGGCTCTTGGGTAATCATTATATGGGTGTCTATATCACACCCGTAAGAGGGTGTTGTGGAGTCATTCACAAAATCCACTGCCTTTGAAACTTTTTGTAGTGCTACCCAATTGTGTTTCAATATTGGGTTCTTCCACCAAAAGGGTTAATTATTCTTTCACATTTTATCCTAAGAAACATTTGGCTTTGGAAAAGACTCCACCACATGTCCATGCTCAAGAAAGCACCTATAATGTAAAGAAGCCCAAAAGGAAGATTATTACAAACCATATTTGGTATTGAAGTATCCACTACAAGCATGGACAAAAATATGAGAATTTATCATTTCGATCCGTGCAGGAACATCATTTTCAATCTATTGAATCCAAAACATTTCCATATTTTAATAGCTTGTTTAACTATAGTTATGGTTGAAATCTTTTTTCGAAATCAACATAAATCTTTTTTCAAGATCAACATAAATGTAAATTAAACCAAAATAACATCTCTAAACCCAATATAATAAATTTATCCCATATAATAACAATTACTAAAAAAATCTAGAACTCTAATATTCAAAAGCAAAGTTTTCCATAATTACACACATTAAAACTTAGTCAAATTAAAAGATTAAAACCTTTAATAACTCCTAAATTCAAGTTAAAACCATGCATCAATAACTTAATAATAGTTCTATATTATCGTCAACCCAGAGCCAACACTTACAACATACAACATCTAAATGATCTAACTCATAGAAAAATCGTTAATTAAAAAAACCCTTGGAAATAGTAAAGCCTTTAGGAAAGAAATCCACACATCTTCCATCCATCTCTATAGAGTTTCATTGACTACTACAAACCATTAAATATGCAAATCATCCATATCTTCAAACAATAAATATCCGTAACCTTAATCATTATAGGATCAAGGTTTTTGTAGCATATGTTTAAAGAGTTTGTCGTAAAAAAAACATTGATGTTATTGTCTTGGAAAACTCATAATGGATTTTTAATTATTAGTCAATGTGCCTTCAATGAATATAAGCTTTCACCCAATGGAATTATTTGTGTATGTGGAACATTAAAAACAAATATTCCTAGGTTGGCTAAGAGCGATAAATTTTATTTTTTTTCATAGTCATTTGTTTTCCTTTGGATTGGGTAGTGTTCTTTAAAATGATTTGATAAAGTGGCTTGGGGTGGTTAAGGAAATTAGAGAAAATAGGTATGTATATAATAATAATAATTTTTTTATTATTATGGGAAATTCAAGCAAAAATAAATAGTATAAAGAGGTGGAAAGTCAAAAGATAAATAAATAGTATAAAGACGTGTGATGATAGAACATATTTACTACGTCTTAGAAATAGGCCATTTAATAAGCTATTAGTCCCTGCTCTAACGGTTGGTAGGGACTCTTGTAATTTATTTGCTTTAAAATCTGAGACGGTATACAAACAATATAGGATTAAATTTGAACTCTGGCTTGCATGTAATAATTCATTTTTTTTTCTTTCTTTATTCTTCTTCTTTTTTTCTTTTTTCTTTTTTTTCTTTTCAGTCTAGTAAACACGGACAAAGTTTCTTGATAGCGAATCAAACGATATCAAACATTCAGAGGTCTTATTTGGCCTCTTCTCGAGGCCAAGATGTTCATAACTTAGTTAAAATGCATAATATTAATAAGATTTTGTGACATGATTGAATAATGTAAGCATTGCTATAACATTATTTACTTTAAATTAAATGCTTGGTTGCACATGTGGCAGTTGGCGTGATTGGCTCGCAATGTCCTGCGATGATCTTGCTCTTGGCTCGCAGTGTCCTACCATGATCTTGCTAACAAGGCGCTCTTGGCTCGCAGGCGCTCTTGTTGCTATAAGAAACCATTATTACTACAATAGTAATGCATAGTAATATCGGGACGAGAAAGTCAATTTACATATAAAAGGTCAATGGAGTCCATTGTCTCAGAGTATCAAGTAGAGTTGTTTCAAACAAAGAACAAAGAATTGATAACTTTGTTTTTTTATATTTGTTTTATGTTTTATGGAGGGTCCATGTGTATCCTTGATTGTCTTTTCTTGTTGCTTTTGACTCATTACCTTTGTAGGTGTATTATGGAACACTACTTTAGAGGGGTTCGTGTGAGTGGGAAAATACTTTGTTACGCTGGATGGCTTGTATTGAGATCACATTTGTTGTACTCAATTATTATGTATTGTTTTGGGTTCTTTGGATCAAAGATTCTTTTTATATTTTGTTTATGCTTGATGGAGAGCTTTAGGTTTTAATAGTTGTGTTCTTAGTGTGCATTTATTTCAATGCATTCATGCGTGTGTGACAAAATACCTTGCTCTGGTGACTGGTTTATACAAATGTTTTTATTACCCTGAAGACATAATACATTCATTACCTACCTGACATTACCACCAGACCATACCCCACTAGACATTGAGTTGTTATCCATTATTATTAGAATTAATAACTTGAATATGGGAATCCATAGTTTGTTGAAAGGTTGAAGCGTAACAAAGTGAAGCATAGTGGGTATTCCAGGTTGATTTTCTTCCTTATGTTATTTGCGATAAACCAACAGTTAGTGCCTTCTGTCGGGAGCCATTTGTTGGCATCGTCCGAAGGACCACCGCTCACAAAATATTGTTCCTCAATATCAAGTCAATCAAGTCAATCAATCAATAAATCCCTAAGTGCTACTTGCCCATCATTGACTGTAATTTGTTCACACATGGCACAAACACATCCTCTCCTTGACACGGTGGATGAGAACTGGATGTACAACTCCTTCCTAGTCACGTGGAACTAACTAGTCACACACAGAAAAGCCTCCTAGCACATGTGTTATTGAAATAGGTCATGTAGAACACTATCCTGTTGACAAGCTGCTATCGGACTGCCCCTCTGGCACTAAATCTCACCTCACTTACTGACCCACTTGGATAAGAGTAACTAGTATTAAGTAAACAAGGATAGTAGAACCAAGCTTTCCATATCATACATAGGGTAAAGTATTATTATGAGTCAATGGTTATCACATAGAGCTAGTGTTAGCATGATGAAATATAACTTATAAATACTATTTATAAGCATGTAGTATCATTAGCATTGACCTATTACTTACTAAGAACTATAACAAAGCTCTTGTTCAATACCGATTACAAGCACCTTCCATGATAACAATTGATTTCAATGTTTGAACATGTTATATGCATCCACTATTACATGTATACTAATTACTCATAATACGCCTATCATTAACTAGTACATAGTAATGGAAATAGCTTATAATGTAATAACAAGATATTAGTCATTACATAATCTACTTAATTGAATATCACATATCCATATATTATGGAACACATAATTTTTACCTATTGATATATGCAATTAATGGTGTTCATTGGATACTAATACTAAGAGTAACCCTATGGAAACCATAGACCTGTACAAAGGTTGTTATGGAATCACAGTCTTAGTTAAGCTGAATAAGCATCAATACTGCCAGTTATAAGCAACAGGGGAATAGTGCTGAATTTCCCTAATCTAATCATAATTGAATATACGTTTGATTACTTACATAATATTGGAATCTGCTAAATACATAGGTGCGGGTATTAGTACCATTGCATTAATTGGACCTGGTATAGGTATTGGCATAGAAATCCATATATAGCAAGACAAATGTTCTCATATGCCGTATTAGCATTTGCATTAGTAGAAGCCATGGCCTTATTTCCATTTTCTTGCCCCACATGCTAGGATACTTTATAAGGTATGTGTTGAAGGTGACTCTGTCGGGTATAGTGGAGGGTTCTTCTTCTACTCTCTGCAATGACCGGTTGACAATTGCTTGTTGACTATGATCGGCTGAAAATGCCCCGCCTTCAGGCGACCTACTATTGATTGACTGGAAATGACTGACTGGAATGAGACTCCTGGCAATGACCGACCTTCTTGCAATGACTGGTTGGCAATGAGACCGGCTGGCAATGATTGGTTACCGACGGCTATGAGAAGCTTTTGTACCTCTTGGTACGAGAATGTACTATCAACAATGATTGGTTGGCCATGACTGGCTAGCGATTAGACACTTATTTCAAAATGAAACCGCTGGCGAACGGGAGTCAGGCCATGGCGCATAGATAGGAAGAGTAGGGCATGGGATGCAGTGAATATATCACTATGAAAGGGTCAGGCAGTGGTGCGCCATAACCAATGATGTTAGGTACATCTTGATTCTTAAGAAAGATTTTTCTATGTTAGTGGACATCTTGATTCTTATTAAAGTTGGGTTTCTAGTGTGTTCTATAATGTTGCATGTGATTGTTGCATTTAGTATATTTTACACTCATTTATCATGAAATGTGACCATATCATTGCTTGCAAGTAAATGTTTTTAAAGTTTGTTGTTTTTGTGGATAGAATGCGGGAAATATTTAAAATAAGACATCACTCTTTTTTTATCTAAGAGTCTAGGTTCTTCATTGATGCTCTTTTGCCACAAAACTTTCATACAATGGATTAACCTTCTAACTAAATCTTTATCCACCACAAGCAAAACGTTTTTTCCTTCACTTTCGTCCATGACTCCTTTGCACATTGGATAAGGCAAAATGTCTCCTCCTCACTACTCCACTTCACTGGGTTCCTTCACTTTCGTCCATGATATGTAATGTTTGAGTACTAAGTAATTGGAAGCTCTCATGCCTTCCAAAGATTCTATTGAAAGATTCCATTGAAGAAAAAAAAACAATCTGTCCCATAAGCTATCTTTAGCGAAATTCCATTGAAGAAGAAAAAGCAATCTGTCCCATAAGCTATCCTTAGCCTAATAGTTGTTTCTTCCTTTCTTTTGATATCTACTCCCTTAAAACATTCAACATGCTATATAGTGCCTCTACACATATTCCCAAATCCACAAATTTACTCTATCAGCGAATGTCAAGTCATTTGACTAAGCTTATCTTTAGCCTGGTAATTGTTAAAATAATTTTCTTCCTTTCTTTTGATATCTTTTAATTCAACAACCTATATATTGCCTCTGCACATATTCCCAAATCCACAAATTTGCTCTATCAGCTAGTGTCAAGTCATTTCACTACATAGTAAAAAAGTCATTTCACTACATAGTACTTACCAGAAAAACTAATCAAAGCATTCAAGCTTTCACCCTCATGGTATGACACTAGGGCAAACATTATTCACCGTAGTACACAACATTCAATGTTGCATAAGAGTGGGTGTGTGTCATAGGATTATTAATAAAGAGTAGTCTATAATGCAACTTTTCAGAGATTCCAATCATCTGAAAAGCGCATTATTCCGGCCAACCATCCAACCGGCCTTTCCCTCTCCGTCTTTCGTCACCTCGCTGGAACATGAACTCCGTTACCTCTGTCACCATCACCTTGCACGCCGACCTAGCACGCCGACTACCTGTTTCAACTTCACCAACCCCGCCAATGCCTTAATGAGCGTATGGCAATCGCGCAACTCGATTTGAAAAATTCATGTGAACTGAAGCATCCCCTGCTACCCCGCCCTTGCCCAGAGCAGAACCACCAAGTGAGCGAAATGCTATCAGCGAATAAGATATCAAGCTATCAGTAGATAACCTATGGGTGGTACGCCATTGCAGAGTACTTCTCTGCTGGAAACGATAAACACAGATTAACACAGGTTCGATTCCTAGGGGAAGAATTTCTGGAATTTGTACGCTCTGCCAATCTGCGAGGAGCCATCAAATATAAACACGGCGTTTGCTATTTTCGAATCGTTCCTGTGTGCCACCATTTCAATGCATTCATCACACAGGGATTGCAGGAACTCAGGGAAATTGTTGGATCACGCTCAATGCACTCATTGCAGAGATTTCCGGAACTCAACAAAATTGAAGGATCACGCTAAATGCATTCATTGCAGAGATTTCCGGAACTCATCAAAATTGAAGGATCACGCTAAATGCATTCAACGCAGGGATTTCCGGAACTCAGTAAAATTGGAGGATCAGGGAGCCTGCGGGTCGGCCTGCTCAGAGGATTTAGGACCAGAAATTGGGCTGCCATGGCTGCAAGCAGCGCCTACTCTATTCGAAGGATGAATTTGGAAATAATAAACTGACAGAGAATGACTCCGAGTTTGGACAAAGATGATAATCACATAGCGTGAGCCAAAGATCGCAGAAAGCCAAAGGAGCAATTTTTTAGAAACCTGCTCAGGATTTTCCGGACTATAAAATCCCAATAAAATTTATAAAATGTATGATGTTATGTTCATTCTAGGTGTTTTTATAATTTTTTAAGAAAAATTTATTCTTGCAACAACTCTTAAAATTATGCCTGAATTTTTATGCTAGATATGCCATATATGCCATATTTTTTTATGTCGATAAATAATTTTTATCTTAAGCTCCTTTGTATCATCGCCAATGGAATATTGCAGCTGTATAATTAAGCCCTAAGCTGAACAATTAACATCAGTTCAAGGAAATTCATCAATAATCCTAAAATGGACAAACCCTGACTCCGTATAATGTCGCCACTACTGCGGTATGAAAAAATCCAAGAGATTGTCAAAAGGAATTTTATCAATCCAGAGATTATAAAATAAATTGAAAATACAGTGAAAATATCATTTTATTTCCCAAAAGTCCTAACAACCAGAAAATGGTGTACCAGATACCAGATACTCTTTTTTCTATGTGGTTCATTTGCCAAGTTTTATGAGTTTGAAACACAAAAGCCTCTTGTGAATTGCAGGTTCTCGCTTATTATTAAATATAATCCCTGTTTTAATTTCTGAAAAACTAGAGGTGGTTATATTCTTGGTACAGTATCTACCATATTTGGGCAAATCATTAAATTGGAAACCATAACCTTTAATTGTGTTGAGATTTTAAGATAAGCGATACAAATAAATTTAAGTATCCAATTGCTTCCTCATCCAAGGCCGGCCAATTCAAATCCAAATGATCTCACCATGAAACTCTGAAACAAACTGATGATATCAACAATCAGCGAGAAATGCTAAAAACTTACCCAACAGGAAGAGGGTTGTAATTTAATAGCAGAGACTGAATTCAATGTGTCCTCCATATCTTTAACCATGGAATCCATTAACTCGTTCATGTTATTATTTTCTTTAGGCCCTCCAGCCGAGTCACTCATAAACTAACTCATCAAGTGGCCAATATAAAGTCTATGTCAACAGAAGACCATATATATATATATATCGAGATTCTTGCAGGAGTGATTGAATTTTAAAGAATATGCAGTGAATAAAGGATCAAGGAGACTATGAAAAGAAAGAAACTAACTACTTCTAAAATGACCAGGCAAACCTCTTAGAATATCACAATTCATAATGCTAAGCAAACTTCTTGGAACCATAATAGAAGTGGAAAAACCATAACGGTGTTCTTGAAAATTAGGAGCACATAATTAGACAACTACTAGTCAAGAAATTATCTATTAGACACTGTAAGTACCACCATCCAACACAGAAATTGCTATCTGGAACCAACGGCCCAATCTAAACCAGATAAAATTTGTACTCTGAACCCATAATAAAGTGCAGCGAAACAAAAATGCAGTAATACACTCTTCCAAATAAAAATTGTATATAGTTTGATCAAATATTCAACATCTGCATAATAGAGTTTTTAAGACTGCAATTCAAGTACACTATAACCCATGACAGCTATAATGAAAATTCAAAATAAGATCAAGTTATGGTATTCATGCTTTGGTAAAGACCTACCAGTCCTCTGATTATTTTAAACCCTTTATCAGATACTGTGCCCTCCGATGTTCCTTTCTATTGACTAAGGAGGTCAATCACTGAAAGCTCTAGTTTGTTAATATTGAATTTTCTAACCCAGAACATGCTAAGGAATCCCGTCACAAGTATTTACCATGTGTGAGATGAACTAGAACCAACTATTAGTGCATGAAAACCATTAATATGATTTATATATTAAGCAATGAGAGGTCATTGAAAAGAAGGTAAAATATTTAAAACAGTCCTGTTAATGCTTGAGAGCATATAACAAAGAAGTTGACTGGGTCATTGAAAAAACCCAACAAACTTTGCGAGGCAAAGTGGTCAAGTTTGACTTCGCTACTGAATATTGGAAAGCACAAAAATATTAAAATTCACAGTGTTTAAATAAGTGAAGTCTGAAAGCACAGTATAATAATCCAGAAAAAATAAAATATGGAGAGAAACCATCCAGTTCTATGAATTTAAACCCGGCCTCCATTGACCCGGACGACCTGAGCATTAACCCATTCTCCTTCATCGCTCGCCAAGAACGCAACCACCGGAGCCACGTCTTCCACCTTCCCCAACCGATCAAACGGGCTGGCTTTGGCCACCGCTTCCACCGCCGCCGCGCTCCTCCCGGTAAGGAACATATCAGTGGCAACAGCGCCTGGCGCCACGCAATTTGCAGTAATGTGAGTGCCCCTCAACTCCTGCGCCAGGATTCTCGTCATCATCTCCACCGCCGCCTTGCTGGCCGTGTAGGGGCCGAACCCCGGTTTCGGTAACCCCACCAGGGAGCTGCTTAGGTTGATGATGCGGCCACCGCCACCGCGGACAACCCTGTTAGCAGCTTCTCTGCTACAAAGAAAAGCCCCTTTGCAATTCACTTGGAAAATCCTGTCCCAGTCCTCATCGGAGGTCTGCGCGAGGGAGGAATGGTTTGAGTCGGCCACTCCTGCATTGTTTACCACGATGTGGAGGGTCCCAAACGTTTGCTCAGCCGTGTCGAATAGGTGGGCGACCTGGGAGGGCTCTGCCACATCGGCTTTGCACACAATCGCCCGAACACCGTCACCGGAAGAAGCCGAATTATTGATTTTGGAGGCCACCTCTTCCGCTGCGGCTTGATTGGAAGAGTAATGGACGACAACTTTGGCTCCCTTTTCCGCCAAATGGAGGGCAATTTCCCTACCAATCCCCCTGGAGGCACCTGTTACAATGGCCACTCGTCCTTCCAATGCCATCGTCTTCTACTTTTCTCCTCCTCCGAGGCTTCTGTGTGAGCGGTATATATAGCCAAGCGGTGCGGTCCAGTGGTTTCCGTGTTGGAGTCGATTTTCAGAGCCTACACACCCAATGCCATCATTGCTGAGTTGAAGAGGCAAAGCTAAAATCATATAAAACTGAATGATATCATCGCTGACGTACACTCCCTCTGACCAGGGACTTGCCCAAGCTCGGGGACTTGTCAGAGCTTCCTCTCAATTAGGGACTCTTATTTTCATCAACAACTTCTTCTTTGTGGGTCCTTTAATTGATTGATCAATTTCTTTCTTTTGATGTCATGAAATCTATTCTAACTTCTTCTTTGTAGGGCATCACTTATCGATTAGTTTCCTTCTTAGTTCATCATGTCATTTCTTTCTCCATGGAAAGTGGCATTCTTGATATATTCCAGAACCTCCTTCATATGGATACTTCTTCTTTGTCATGTTTCTTTCAGGAATTTCCATCCACCACATGAGTGTTAGTTGTACTTGTACTTTACAATCCTTGTTCCAGCAACCATGCATGAACTCATGCATATATTATTCAAGAAATCAAAATAACATTAAATCAAATAGTACCTTACGAGATGGTTTTCCATCTTACATCTTTTTTTGGCTTGAATTGTTATCATCTTGCATGTTTCACATCTCCAAGGCCTTTCCAGGTGTCAAGGGTCCTTTGATATTTTATTTCCTGTGTCATAATTCTCATGCCTTCTTCCAAGAGATGCCTTCAATAAATATGTTGAATGTTGATTCCTAGTGTCCATGGTGTCCTTTTATCTATGATCTCTTTATCTCATATGATTCTCTATAGGTTACCAAGACAACCACCTCATACTCTATATGAGATCATTTCTCAGGTTGACTCTTATCAATGTGTGGACCATGCCTTCATGCATATCTTCAATGAAAGAGATCTTCCCTGTCCTTGACCATGCTACTAGAGAAATTCCCCATCCTCATTGATACAAATGATGACATGACTTGAAAAACATAGATGCATACATACCTCATCTTAGTTCTTTCCTTGATCATCTCAACTTCCTTTGACATCTTCCTAGATTGAGATTATCTCAAGCTCCTTTGCTTTTCTACATCTTTCCTTGCCTGCATATCATCCTTTCTTGAATCCCCATAAGTGGAAATTTTTATTGAAACATCTACTTTTCCTTAAAGTCATGAATCCTTTATTGAAGATTTCACAGAGGATCCTTATAGTCCTCATCCTGTAAACGATCCTTTCTATTGATGATAGTGGCTTTCTAAGACGATTCTTCTTGATCATGATAATTCCTTTATACACTGATGAGGTCATTCAATGGCTACATCCTTCCTACATGAATATCTTTATATGAGCTATCTCTGCATAATGCTTCTATATTCTTGAAGATTCCATTTTCATAAATCATGCATTCTATCCTCTATATACATGTTCCTATGATACCTAAAACTTTAAATAAGACTTATGTGAAGAAGTTGATCACAATCATAGTAGAGATTCAGAGGATCCTCCTTCCTCTGCCTCTTATCTTCTTCTTTCACTTCTTGGGTAATGTGGGCTTCTTCTCATTTCCTCTTGTGGTTGTCCTTATTGAACTTAGGACAATCCCTCTTATAGTGTCCATACTCTTAGCAACCAAAGCATTGGATTTTGGACATATCTCTTTTACCCTTTCTCTATGGTCCAAACTTGCCAAATTTCCCTTTTCTCTTGGCCATAGTAGCAAATGCCCACTCCTTCGATCCCACATCATATTTGGCTTTGAGTCTAGTCTCCTATATTTTTCATAGAGACCAAAGTTCGTTCAGCGGGGTAGCTTCCTTCTTGGCATATATACTTGATGTGAAGTTACCCCATTCCCTAGGTAATGCATTAAGCACCACAATTGTCATTTCTCTATCTACCATAACTTCTCCTAGTTCTTGCAGTTTGCCTCTCATCTTAGATACCTTCATGAAGTAGGGAGCTATTCATTCTTCCTTGGAGATATTAATTTTATATATTTCATTACGCAATGATATCACTTCTTGAACTGTACTAACTGAGAATAACTCCACCAACTTATCATAGATTTCTTTAGATGTTTCAAGTTTGGAAACATAAGGAATCAAAGGGTCCTTGATGGATTCTATCAAAATCCTTTAAGCCTTTTTTTCATCATTATTATACTTTGCTAGGGCTTGAGTTTGTTCCTTAGCAGGAACTGTGACACTCCCTTTGACGTAGTCCAGAAGTTCATTTTCTTTAAGAAGTAGATCAATCCTCTTTTTCCATGCAAGGAAATTAGCAGTCCCAACCAATTTGTTTCTTTCCTTGCAAAAAGAAATTTTGATATTTTCAGGAGAGGACATAAAAATACTTACTTGAAAGTGCTAGTGATGAGGAGATCTTGTTGCTTTTTTAATGAATGAAGTATCAACTTCTAGGATCTTGGAGTTCTTCAAGATGCTTCCTTCAAGGTGCCTTGTGATGGATTTTCTCTTTGATGAAAAATTGTCAATGTGTAGATCTTGAGATCTTTAATGATGGGCTTAGTACCTTCCTTTGAAGATGATGAGTCTTTAATGTAAACCCTTCCTGGATGAACCTTCTCGTAGAAACCTTTAGATGGAAGGCTTTCTTCTTTTTCTTTGTTCCCAAGCTGGTAGTGCTTCTTGATGGATCTAGGAGAGAAGATAGTGATTCTTCTTGTCTTTGATGGATCAGGAACTCTTGCTCGTATATTTTATGCTTCAACCTTTGTGTGCTCTTGAGATGCCCTTCCTTGATGTGTCACCTTAGCTCCGATACCATGTTGAAGAATCTAAGGCATCTCTAGTTATAGTGAGATTACTCTAACGATGATAACAATTTGTGAAGTACTTTTTACTTTTCTTATTAACAAAATATTTTCTTATTATTATTAGTGTGTGTTCTCTTGCTTCATCAAACAATTACCAAAATAAAAGGAGACAAGAACACAAGATGTTGGCTTTCAACTAGGCCAAAACCTCTCTCTCCTAGAGAGGAAAACCCTTCTACAAATTTCTCTTATTGAAGCTTCAATTGACAAATTTCAAACCCTAGACCCTTGACAAGAAGATCCTCCAAGCACAAGTCAAGCCTTTCCTTTTGATCCAAGATCACTTCCTCTTGCAACACTTCGTTCTCCTTCTTTGCCCTTCTTCCGACAATTGATAACTTTACTGCAACAACCCTAGTTTGCATGCCCTAGCAGGGACATTCTTCTTTCCTTCCTTCACTTGAGATGTAGGATTTCTTAATTAGGAAGAGGACCTTATTCTTAACCCAACCAAGCTCTTTTCTATGATGTAGTTGCAGATCTGGGACAGCAACAGTATGGCTCTAATTCTTCACATGTGTGAGGGGATACCTTCAAGAATAGTAGTTATGCATGCTCTCTTTCCTTCGCTTGAGTAGTCTCTTCATTCACTGAAGTAAGAGGCCTACTTAGCACTCTTTACTAGCCCAAACAAGCTTCTTCGCATGACTGTAATAATAGGTATGATGTGGCAGCAAAATGAGCCTCTTCTCTTCGCACGTGTGACTATAATAAGGCCTGAAATCGTCCTTCCAAACTCGGCCTTCTTCCCTTCCTTCTTCGTTGAAGTAGAGACACCTTCTATTGCCTTCTTCGCACCCTTCTCTAGCCTTGTCCCTTACTGATTTCATAGATCACTTGCAGCTATGGAAGTGTGCCCTAATCTAGCACGTGTGACAGTCCCTCTTACCCAAAATAGAGATATCCTACTCGACCTTCCTTTTGTTGTGTAAAATACTTCTTCGCCTCATTTTTTTGCACTTCTTCTTCTTATTTCAAAGCAAATGTGTCTCCTTTTAGTGACGCCGAGCTACCCTTCTTATAATGATTATGTCCCTTCCTTTTCAGCCGACATGACCTTCTTAAAGAGCCGACTTGAGCTTGACATGGAGCTGACTTGCTGGACCAAATCTAATTCTTTATAAGAGGAGGCTTGACTTTCGTGGAGGATTTTGTCTTGACTCAATTTAATGACACTTTCACTTGACATTGTACATATACATATTTCCATAGTGTAACTTGCCCTAAATCGGTCTTCAATACTTACATTGACTCTTTGACTTTCCTAGAAGCACTTCAACATGTGCTTGATCTATCAAATGGACAAGAAATCCATTCTTGATTATGACAAAAATAATAATTCTTTTCTTTTACAAGTACAAATATCAAAATTACATTTATGAAGACCGAACCTAGTTAGACTTTCTTCAACATACCTCAGGTACTGTGGGGACTTCCCACCCACAATCACCTAGGTAAGATCCTTAGAAGATAGACCACTATGGTGACCACTTCAAAACCAAACGACCAACGTAAAGACATGTGATCGAAAACACACACACACACACACACACACACACACACACATATATATATAGTAATCTCTCTAGAGATTGCTCAAAGCGATTCGTATGCCTCTCAAAGATATCCCCATATAACACACACATTTCAACAAACACCAGTATCCTAAGAGTGGGGATGTCACTTCAAAAGTTCATGATACGACTGCATCCTTAACTTTTGTGTAAGAGGATCTTTCCAGTAAGCACTTGATATGAAAATTCATTTACACTCAATATTAGAGATAGTTTTAGTTTTATAAGCCTGAAGAGTGTCCTCTTTAAATCCTACTCCAAGGCTCTACAACCCTAAGCTAATGTTGGTTATCTATAACCAAAAATGTCTAATTATTTTTATTAACACTTTATTTTACACTGTTAATTACTCATGGGTATGAAGTGCAACTGAGATGGTGTGAAAAGAGGCGTAATACCAATCCAAAATGCAACTAGATGTGAAATGAAATTTCATTTCAAATTCGATGAAAATTGGCTAAGGAAAGGTAAATAATTTCTTTCTTTTTCCAAGTGACAAATAAGAACCTCACAATCACTCTCAATGGTGTTTTTGATACTCTCGAAATTCAGATGACTAAATGATCCACTAATCAAATTATAACACAAAAATAAACACTCTTAAACAATGCCAAAGAAAGAACACCAACAAACACTCAAAAGCTTGAAACTAAGACTTTACAAATGAAAAACATGAACTATGGCTTAACACACTTGGTCAAATAGTAAGCTCACACTCAAAGAAAGTTTTAATTTGTAGTTTAATGTAGGCAACCAACAAACATAAACCTAAAATGAGTTACATGGGAAAACAATATAAACCCTAGACAAAGGAAAGAAGACCTAGGAGGCCACAACTTGGATTTCATCACGACACAAGCAAGCAAGCAAGTCACAAATACTTATCGGATCACCTAGATCAGGTTCATAAAGTCACACAAGAAAAAGTCACACATCATAGGTTGACCACCAATGCCTAATTTTCACTATTTTAGGCTGAACGAAAGGACCGACCACTTGTTTCCCAACAAAGGAAACAACAAGATATAGTTAGCATCATCCAACATGGAAGACTTGACGGTAACCATTTTTCCCAACCTTCAACTTGTTGCAGTGGCGAGTGAGTCAATAGTTGTTTGACAATTTTTGGAAATATCATTATAACAAGGGGAGACAACTTGAGAATTTTAGATTCTCATGGCTATCCTCGAACTCCATGATTAATTTAAGAACTGAAGTTCATGTATAATTACCTACTCCACTTGAGTGAGGGAAGAGGAGAATCATAGAATTGTAATTGCATTATGCTAAATTTTGTTAATATAAAGTTTGCTAATTTCTATTCAGTTCAATTCATGTGTGTGATGTGTTGATAGGATAAACCTTTTGTTGGATATTTAACCAATGCCACATCTAAAAAGGTAAAGCCCCATCCTTAGTCATGTACTTCCTATAATTTAGCTTAGGATATTTTCTATTTCCATTTGCATTGAGTTGTTAATAGATTATTCTATTTTCTAATTCTTAATTGTTTTTCCTACTTATTGATTGAATAGATTATATGTT
The DNA here is from genome assembly GCA_000404065.3 of Pinus taeda. Lineage (NCBI taxonomy): Eukaryota > Viridiplantae > Streptophyta > Pinopsida > Pinales > Pinaceae > Pinus > Pinus taeda. Next base: position 142,826 of record APFE030942172.1, read on the forward strand.
TACTCTATTTCTAATTTTGTAATTTCAGTTATGTTTTAGCTCATTAATTTGGATTTCTTGTATTGTAGTTCCAACCAACAATTTTCCAATATTTTAGTATCTAACCAATCCATTCCAACATGTGTGTTTTTGTTATAGAATCGAGGATCAAACAAATAGTTTGATTAAGTCACAATTTTAATTTCCTCACAATGTTTATTTCAATGCAAGAATGATTTCATTTCCTACAAAGCGTGTTTCCTTTCCTTCCAGCAAAGTGTGATTTCCTTTCTATAAGAGTGTTGTAGTAAATCTTTCAATTCCTACAAGTGTGAACATTTCATTTCCTGTAAATGTGAATCTTTCAGTTCCTACAAGTGTGAATCACTCAATTCATGCAAATGTGTAGTTTGTTTTTCCTGGTGGTTTGATAATGAAAATTAGCATCCAACTTTGTAATACTTAATAAATATTGCAATTTCACTAGCACTTAATAGATTGTATTAGCATATATAGTGCATGATACTTCACAAGTTATAAACAAACACTAGATTAACAATTAAATGTGTTGGGCCTCAAAATAGTCCTTCTTTTCACTCCATTATTCACTCATATCTTCACATTTTACCTTCATGTCACCACCATTCCACCTCCATATCATTATGTTTACCTCATTTGGGTCATAACTATTCTTTTCCAAAGTTTATTAAATTCTTAACATTTTTAAGTGAATTTATGGCTAAAACTTAGAAAATAATATGCTTATACTTATACCTAACAATTAGAATGAGTTTGTTGACATGTGTAGGTACAAAGGAAGCTTCCAAGGCATCCCTATGTGGCACTCTATGCTCAAATTCGAATTTGAGAAGATCATGAACCTCATGGAGAAGATCATGGACCTCATGGAGGAGATCATGGAGGATAGGGTTATGTGTCACCAATGGTTGAGAAATATGTGGGTCAAAGGAGAGAATAGTGGGTTTACATTTATGAGGTTGTTATCATAGTCTTTGTA
>APFE030942172.1:144301-155864 GCA_000404065.3 Pinus taeda
AGGAGAATTGAGCTCACTCTAGAAGGAGAAAAGGAACTTGTTGTTTCATATTAGATCTTATTTTATTTAATTGCTTAGATGTTTGATGTTTGAGGATTGGTTTGATGAATGAATTTTCAATTAGAATCTTATCAACATATGAGAGGACAACCAAGAGTCTAAGTTAGGCTCTCTCTCTCTATTTGATTTGTAATTGGAATTCATCTTTTTGCTTTTATGTTTCAAGTTATTTCATTTAGTTTACACTTATGGATGAATTTTAATCTAGTCTGGATTAGTACAAGAGAGGAAAATCAAGAGACTAAGTTAGTCTTTCTCTCTTTTAATCTAAAAAACAATTAAAGTTCATCCTCTTGTTTGCATTTTAAGTTTCTAGTTTTATGATTTCTCTATGATACTGTAGGGAAGGACAACCAGGATCTCCTTAGTTAGGAGCCTCTTCCCTTGCATATTGTATTGAATCTTAATTAATTTCACTAGACATAGAATTAGTTGCCTACTCCTGCACATATAGTGCTGGCATCATCAAAAGCTTACGAGTTTCCCTGGTCGATAATTAATGCAGCAATTTAAGCACAATAAGTTGCCCAACAAAATGTATAGTTTGTCATTTATCTACTAAGAAATTAGAAGGTAACTGAAAAAACCCATCATTTGGAAGGAGGAAAACCATCATATTTTTCATAACCAAAGTTCTTCTATTAATTCAATTTGGAAAGAAATTTGGCTTTGCATTTGGGAAACAATTTTCCTTCATTATTGGTCAGAGAAGGATTGGAAGCCTAATTCCTCTGAATCAACCATTATTCTTCTCTTGTAGCTCTCTCACTGTCTTCCTACTCCTACCATCAACTAAGACATCCTCTTCTCCCTCCCCAGGTTTTTAATCTTTTCCACCTGTAAGATTCTACAAACTCAATTATGATGTTAGTGGATACAAGGGTGATCTAGGTACTTTAGGTTACAGAGGAGCCTTAAGAGACGATCAAGGTACCATCCTTCATATCTACCAAGTCTCTAGGGTTTAATCATAACAATGCAATGAAGCTTTATGCTCTTGAATTTGACCTCCAACAAGCAATTATGGGAAACTTCCTTAAGTTATTTATTGGATGAGACTCATGGATAGTACTATCTTTGACTGGGAAAATCATTCACGGCACGGATCCAACTAAAATATCTCATAGTTAGCACCTGAAGAGCTGCATGGCTCAAATTTCAGTCCTCCTTCCAAAATACCAGTTTTAATCACCTCTTATGTTCATAGAAATGGAAATAAAATAGCGAGCCTCCTAGCTAATGAAAGATGTTCTTACTTTGTTCCACTCAATAGTCCCAGGGTTGATCTTCTAGCTTCACTACTGAAATAATTGTGAGGCCTTAGTGAGAGCATATTATTCTTCCTTATATAGTGTGATAAGGGAGGTGCAAGGTTGGGAGGGGGTGAAGTCCATTGTCACCCATGTAATGAATGAGGTTTTAATGCTCCACTACCCCTCATTCACTTGAGTGTACTTATTTCTAGACATCCATCTTTGGTTATGATGGTCATTGCACTAGGGGACTTCATTCATATGCACACCAGTTGCTTCATCTTGACCCATGTTCATTTTTGTATGGTATTTAACTCTCTTGCTTCAGCTCATGATGGATCCTTTGTCCCTCCACATGTTATCCTCATGTGGTAAAGCTTTCTCTAACCCCTTGTCTTTCCTCACTGATTAGGAGAGCTCTATTGTTTCCTTCATGTCTCCAAGTTCACAATTGGCTCTAATACTAGTTCTTGGTTGGGTTAGTTAGATCATTGGTTTCCTCACATAGCCTTCAATTTTTTATTTGGATCCATCATCATCTTCCCCATTCCCCCCTCACCTACCCCCTTGTCACATCTTCTCTTCCCTGTTGCAATGATGACCGAGCACCAAACATAGTGTCTGGTCATGGGTCACAAGGTGGCTCATGTGCACAATACAAAGTTGAATCCTCAATCATTTATTTCATCATCATATTTCTCAAGAGATATAATAGAAGCTTAGGGAAGTTGAAGAGGATGTGATTTAGCAGCACGATTGTCAAGCAATTTTAGATCTTTTTTGAAGTGGCAACTTGGGTTCCAAACACTAGGCATATTAGGGATCACCAAAATCAATATCTACATTTAATCAATTTGTATTAGCAAATGAAAAGCCTCCTAGGAAAGGTTCTCCTATAACGAAATGATGCGAAGGATGAGATATTATTCTTGCTAGATGATATGTAGCTACAATAAAGGCTCTAGAAAATATATTTGAATGCATGAAGGTAGGCTTAGCACTAAGTTCTAGTCCAGGAATCAACAACAAGGATGCAACCACTCCCCTTAAGGTGGATACTTCTATCTCTTCCTAGTTGAAGAGTTCAACATGCTAGTTGAATGAATCGACCCTTGGTGGCAGGGATAACACTCCCAATAACTGCCAAGGCTAGACCCAATTGACAAATCCCTACTTAAAGTTATCCAAATCACGCATCCTCTTTCCCTTGCGAAAGGCACTACAATGCAAGGATCTAGTGCTGGCGTTAACTTTTGCATCAACATTGTATGAGTATCTATATCGCACTCCTTAGAGGGTGTGGTAGAGCCTTGGGAAAAAGTTGTTATGTTTGAAACTAATTTTTAGTGTAACCAAATCATGTTTCAATATCATATTCTTCCAGCAAGAGGGTTTATTATTCTTTCACATATTATGTCGATGAACCTTTGCCTTTTAGGAAGAAGCTATTGCATGGACATGCTTGAGACAATGTATACAATGAAAAGCAATGTGTTTAACTACAATTTTTGTTTTTGAACATAATTTTATCAAGAAACCCTTTGCTCAACTCACAATAAATGGAAAATTCGACAAAGGTTGTCGATAATTAATCCAAAGTATTACCATTGTCAAAAGAGACCTACAACCCCAATAATCAAGAGAGACAATATTGTGATTTTATGGGAGATTTTAAGAGATTTTGTCAATCATATTAGAGAAGATTTGAGGTCTAAAATGAGCATTCTAATGGAAAGAAAGAAAACTACGTTTTTTTTTTTTAAATAATATATTATTATTGTATTTTGACTTATCTCCTAATAGATTTATTCATATTTTAAGTGTAGGCACTCATTGGGTGTTGAATTAAATTTCACAACTAACAAGTAAGCACTATGCATACTTTTGATAAACCCATTCTGAGGTAAACTAGAAATGCTTTAAAATCCCAGGTTTTTCATGTATTTCCAATTTATCTCATGATTGGTTTATCAAATATATGTAGTGGGTAATTGTTAGATGCAAAATTTAATTCGCATCTAACACATGAAATTTGAGTAAACCTAAAAAGAGATGTGTTGAAAATACAATAAAAAATAGTTTTCTTTCTTTCTCTCCAAAAATGTTTACTATTATTAGTAATGTCATCATCTTGAATATTATTAGTTTTTTTAAAGTTGATATTGGTAGCAATTTTTGTTCCATCTCATTTTTTACCTCAAAGTTTCTCTAATGGTCAATTACTTTCCAACATCCAATGGGAAACTAGATCCCTTTCCTTCTTCACATTGTCCCAATTATGCCTCCTTTTCCACTTTGAAAAGAAACAATGAGGCAAGGAGAGTAGTAGTGGAGAGCTTGGCTCTTGGGTAATCATTATATGGGTGTCTATATCACAGCCCTAAGAGGGTGTTGTGGAGTCATTCACAAAATCCACTGCCTTTAAAACTTTTTTTGGTGCTACCCAATTGTGTTTCAATATTGGGTTCTTACACTAAAAGGGTTAATTATTCTTTCACATTTTATCCTAAGAAACATTTGGCTTTGAAAAAGACTCCACCACATGTCCATGCTCAAGAAAGCACCTATAATGTAAAGAAGCCCAGAAGGAAGATTATTTACAAACCATATTTGGTATTGAAGTATCCACTACAAGCATGGACAAAAATATGAGAATTTATCATTTTGATCCGTGTAAGAACATCATTTCCAATCTATTGAGTCCAAAATATTTCCATATTTTAATAGCTTGTTTAACTATAGTTATGGTTGAAATCTTTTTTCGAAATCAACATAAATCTTTTTTCAAGATCAACATAAATATAAATTAAAACAAGATAACATCTCTAAACCCAATATAATAAACTTATCCCATATACTTATCCATATAGTAACAATTACTAAAAAAAATCTAAAACTCTAATATTCAAAAGCAAAGTTATCCATAATTACACACATTAAAACTCAGTCAAATTAAAAAATTAAAACCTTTAATAACTCCTAAATTCAAGTGAAAACCCTGCATCAATAACTTCATAATAATTCTATATTATCATCAACCAAGAGCCAACACTTAAAAAAGCCCTTGCCACATGAACATGTGGCAATAGTAAAGCCTTTAGGAAAGAAATCCACACAGCGTCCATCCTTCTCTATAGAGTTTCATTGACTACTACAAACCATTAAATATGCAAATCATCCATATCTTCAAACAATAAATATCCGTAACCTTAATCATGATAGGATCAAGGTTTTTGTAGCATATGTTTAAATAGTTTGTCGTAAAAAAAAACATTGATGTTATTGTCTAGGAAAACTCATAATGGGTTTTTAATTATTAGTCAATGTGCCTTCAATGAACATAAGCTTTCACCCAATGGAATTATTTGTGTATGTGGAACATTAAAAATAAATATTCCTTAGGTTGGCCAAGAGTCTAACGATAATTTTTTTTTTTTTTTCATACACAATTAGTGTCATTTGTTTTCCTTTGGATTGGGTAATGTTCTTTAAAATGATTTGATAAAGTGGCTTGGGGTGGTTAAGGAAATTAGAGAAAATAGGTATGTATATAATAATAATAATTTTTTTATTATTATTGGAAAGTCAAGCATAAATAAATAGTATAAAGAGGTGGAAAGTCAAAACATAAATAAATAGTATAAAGACGTGTGATGATAGAACATATTTACTATGTCTTAGAAATAGGGCATTTAATAAGATATTAGTCCCGGCCCTAAGGGTGGGTAGGGACTTTTATAATTTATTTGCTTTAAAATCTGAGCCAGTATACAAATAATATAGGATTAAACTTAAACTCTGGCTTGTATGTAATAATTCATTTTTTTTATTTTTTTATTTTATTAGTCTATTAAACATGAACAAAGTTTCTTGATAGTGAATCAAACGATATCAAACATTCAGAGGTCTTATTTGGTCTCTTCTCGAGGCCAAAAGGTTCATAACTTAGTTAAAATGCATAATATTAATAAGATTTTGTGACATGATTGAATAATGTAAGCATTGCTATAACATTATTTACTTTAAATTAAATGCTTGGTTGCACATGTGGCAGTTGGGGTGATTGGCTCGCAATGTCCTGCGATGATCTTGCTCTTGGCTCGCAGTGTCCTACCATGATCTTGCTAACAAGGCGCTCTTGGCTCGCAGGCGCTCTTGTTACTATAAGAAACCATTATTACTACAATAGTAATGCATAGTAATATCGGGACGAGAAAGTCAATTTACATATAAAAGGTCAATGGAGTCCATTGTCTCAGAGTATCAAGTAGAGTTGTTTCAAACAAAGAACAAAGAATTGATAACTTTGTTTTTTTATATTTGTTTTATGTTTTATGGAGGGTCCATGTGTAACCTTGATTGTCTTTTCTTGTTGCTTTTGACTCATTACCTTTGTAGGTGTATTATGGAACACTACTTTAGAGGGGTTCGTGTGAGTGGGAAAATACTTTGTTACGCTGGATGGCTTGTATTGAGATCACATTTGTTGTACTCAATTATTATGTATTGTTTTGGGTTCTTTGGATCAAAGATTCTTTTTATATTTTGTTTATGCTTGATGGAGAGCTTTAGGTTTTAATAGTTGTGTTCTTAGTGTGCATTTATTTCAATGCATTCATACGTGTGTGACAAAATACCTTGCTCTGGTGACTGGTTTATACAAATGTTTTTATTACCCTGAAGACATAATACATTCATTACCTACCTGACATTACCACCAGACCATACCCCACTAGACATTGAGTTGTTATCCATTATTATTAGAATTAATAACTTGAATATGGGAATCCATAGTTTGTTGAAAGGTTGAAGCGTAACAAAGTGAAGCATAGTGGGTATTCCAGGTTGATTTTCTTCCTTATGTTATTTGCGATAAACCAACAGTTAGTGCCTTCTGTCGGGAGCCATTTGTTGGCATCGTCCGAAGGACCACCGCTCACAAAATATTGTTCCTCAATATCAAGTCAATCAAGTCAATCAATCAATAAATCCCTAAGTGCTACTTGCCCATCATTGACTGTAATTTGTTCACACATGGCACAAACACATCCTCTCCTTGACACGGTGGATGAGAACTGGATGTACAACTCCTTCCTAGTCACGTGGAACTAACTAGTCACACACAGAAAAGCCTCCTAGCACATGTGTTATTGAAATAGGTCATGTAGAACACTATCCTGTTGACAAGCTGCTATCGGACTGCCCCTCTGGCACTAAATCTCACCTCACTTACTGACCCACTTGGATAAGAGTAACTAGTATTAAGTAAACAAGGATAGTAGAACCAAGCTTTCCATATCATACATAGGGTAAAGTATTATTATGAGTCAATGGTTATCACATAGAGCTAGTGTTAGCATGATGAAATATAACTTATAAATACTATTTATAAGCATGTAGTATCATTAGCATTGACCTATTACTTACTAAGAACTATAACAAAGCTCTTGTTCAATACCGATTACAAGCACCTTCCATGATAACAATTGATTTCAATGTTTGAACATGTTATATGCATCCACTATTACATGTATACTAATTACTCATAATACGCCTATCATTAACTAGTACATAGTAATGGAAATAGCTTATAATGTAATAACAAGATATTAGTCATTACATAATCTACTTAATTGAATATCACATATCCATATATTATGGAACACATAATTTTTACCTATTGATATATGCAATTAATGGTGTTCATTGGATACTAATACTAAGAGTAACCCTATGGAAACCATAGACCTGTACAAAGGTTGTTATGGAATCACAGTCTTAGTTAAGCTGAATAAGCATCAATACTGCCAGTTATAAGCAACAGGGGAATAGTGCTGAATTTCCCTAATCTAATCATAATTGAATATACGTTTGATTACTTACATAATATTGGAATCTGCTAAATACATAGGTGCGGGTATTAGTACCATTGCATTAATTGGACGTGGTATAGGTATTGGCATAGAAATCCATATATAGCAAGACAAATGTTCTCATATGCCGTATTAGCATTTGCATTAGTAGAAGCCATGGCCTTATTTCCATTTTCTTGCCCCACATGCTAGGATACTTTATAAGGTATGTGTTGAAGGTGACTCTGTCGGGTATAGTGGAGGGTTCTTCTACTCTCTGCAATGACCGGTTGACAATTGCTTGTTGACTATGATCGGCTGAAAATGCCCCGCCTTCAGGCGACCTACTATTGATTGACTGGAAATGACTGACTGGAATGAGACTCCTGGCAATGACCGACCTTCTTGCAATGACTGGTTGGCAATGAGACCGGCTGGCAATGATTGGTTACCGACGGCTATGAGAAGCTTTTGTACCTCTTGGTACGAGAATGTACTATCAACAATGACTAGCTAGCGATTAGATACTTATTTCAAAATGAAACTGCGGGCCATAGCGAAAGTAAGGCCGATCAGGCTATAGTTGTGCGACTGCAAGGGAGAGGAACGAGAAGCCGACCCATATTTTCATGCATTCTGCGCATTTTAAGAAGGAAGAGGTGATGATGAAGAAAAGGATATTTCAAAATGAAACAGCTGGCGAACGGGAGTCAGGCCATGAGAAGAGTAGGGCATGGGATGCAGTGAATATATCACTATGAAAGGGTCAGGCAGTGGTGCGCCATAGCGAAAGTAAGGCCGATCCAATTAAACTTAACACATTTCTACAATTATGTTATTTTTTATAGTTTATCTTTTTAGTTACTCTTACTAACTTTTACATATTTTACACTTCAAAAATTAATTAATTATAATGAAAAATTAGGAAATATAATATGTAGTTTTATTTTAATGTATTCAATTTTTTTTTTCAATTTAATATAATTTAATACTTCTACATATTTTATATTTTATATTAATTTTAATTAAACTAAATAGAATTATTTATACATTATTTATTAATATTAATGAAATGAATAATTAAATTTTTTGTATATTATACATATTAACACATAATTTATAATTTATATGAATCATTATATTTTTGAGCAACTCATATACTTATTCAATTAGCATACATTATAACCATTTAACATGTATATAAACTTATTATATTTTACCATTTTATAAGTACATAATTAATAACCTATATGCATCATTATTCACATATGTTTTTGAACAACTTATATACATATTCAATTATCATATATTATAAACATCTAAGATGTATGAACTATTTTTTAAGTGGAGTTGTGAAAAACAACACTATATAGTCATTTAAATACTCATTTTAAAAAAACTAAAATATATCCATATTGAGAACTATTAGTTTGCTGCTTGTGGAACTAAACCAATATCATAAATTCAAAATTTTACTGTTATGTATTCTATAGTATACCAGATTGCGTCTCAAAATGGATGTAAAACCAAATGTTAATATTATCAAATCGGGACCTTCCTCCTTATCTTTCGAATAATATGATCCACAACTCTTTTTCGAGATTCACGTGTAGTACGTAGCGATCTACTTATATACTAGCAGTTTGCAGGGGTAAAAATTTCTTTCCCGTTCTAGCATAGAACGCATTACATTAAAATAATCATCTCCTAGAGGAGCATGCATTAATGGCTGGACATTTTTGAATGAATAGCTACTCGTATGACAATGACTACATTATAATAGAATTCTTCTTGAATGATTTTGATCACCTGATCATCATTCAGTTGGGGAGTCCACCAAAGTCGGTGGATGGAGCTCATTCTCATTGTTCAAGGAGAAGTTAAAGTTTGCTAATTTTTTGGTTAGAATGGAGACCTTCGTAAGTCCACCTTTTCCATTAATTTTTCCATGTAGATGGTCATTTCCTACTAAGAGTCTACTCTGTCAGTAAGAACTCTTCCCATGAGAGTTTTAATATGCTAGTAAAGATTAATGGTTTGCATGTAAGAGGAGGTGCATGCTTTGGTAGAGTTTCTCACGCTAAGTATCTATTCACTATTTTCAGAATTCACTTGCCCATCTAGAATAAACCTTCTAGCTTCTCAAACTTTTTCTTCCACATCAAAGATTAGTCTCTGGACTACTCTAGGGATAATTTCTTTGTATCGGTTCATAGATGCTCAAGTTGTTAATTGGGCTTTGGTTTGGCCAACAAAGGGGGAAGCAAGGTTAAGGGCAAGGGTGGGACCGAGTTGTGATTTTCTACCTCCATGGTGAGAAGAGGAGAGATAACATCTTTCCATGATTTAGGGACACCAAGGAGGGGATGACCTGAGTCTAGGATCCTAGGGAGGGAAGGTGAAATCAAATATAGAGTTTAGAGAGGGAGGAGAGGTGAAAGAGAGATAGTACGTACTCCAGGAGGGGTGGAAAGGAGGGTGACTAAGAGGCTGGAGAAGAATAACCCAACTTAAGAATGAGTAGGGCACTCCTGAAAAAGAGAAAATTTGGAGGTAGGGGATAAAATCAAGGGGAAAAAGCTCAAATTGAAGTCATAAAAAACACACCTCCTAGAATTAGAAGTCCTACAGAGGGGATAAATATATAGAAGATGATTAATCCACAACTCTTGTAGAACACTGGTAGAAACATGTCTACAAATAAAGGGTTGTACAGAACAAAAATTACAATTGCAATAAACATGAGACTCCTTCTCCAATTTTGCAACGAAATAGAGGTAGTGTACCTTAGAGTGAGTATTTTCTAGCAAAAAAATATCGTCAATCCTACATGCAACAACAATTTTATTGTAGGATTGACATTAAGCTTCCTTCTTTCCAAAACTATATTATTTGAAAAATAACATGATTGTAAAATGCTAGGAGTGCCCACGAGAAATAGTGGCATGGAACACAATAAATTGCAATGAGAGCTTCAACCTTCCCTTCGCTATCTCAATCACTCCATCCTTTGTCATGATATGCTATTTCCTCCTCATTAATCACCATAATGATTGCTTGAGTGCTCCTACATTCAGAATTTAGAACAAATTATCCTTCACCAGACTCCCATGCAATGAAGGTTATCATTACAACACCTTCCCATGAACTAACCAAAATACCATGTAGGTGTAGTTGTATGATAGGCCATGCAAAGTGCAATTTGGTGGGATGACTACCATCCATATTAAATAGATGGCCATCATGTCAATGCAAGGAGGCCGCCCCACTAGATGCACACCGATGTTGGGGAGCTTTGTCTATTTCTGCAATTTCTTTACATATGGTTCTTAGTGCATCAAGAAGAGGATGAAACCAAATTTTTTTCCAACATATCTTCTTTATAGTGCAAGCCTTTGTTGGCTAGTTTTTCTTCCAACTTATTTCTAGTTATTTGTATATGTGATAATATAGGGGCTACTATTACTTTTAAGAGGACTTTGATTCTCATTAAGCTTGCCATTGGTATCTAATTATCATAGACCTTAGGGCAACTGGATCCATTTTGTAGTTTTTTTTTTATCATTAAGACAATAGTTTTAGAATCCCCTTTAATTACATTTCTTTGATAATTAAGACATTTGTCTGTTATTGGGCCTTGCTCTAGGGATGAGATTTCTACCACATTATTAGTGTGAGTGCCTATATTTCCCACATAAATGTGAATAATTTACCCATTATCATCTCTAAATACTCCTCCAAAACTAGCAAGGCCAGGATTACCCATAGAGGCCCCGTCAAAGTTTAACTTTAAGAAGCTAGCACGAAGTGGTTGCCACATTATAAATTCTAGGAGAAGTTTCCATGCTCTATTCACTATAACACTTGTAAAAGGTCTAGAGTTTCATTCTTTAAGTGTTGAATGAATATTGGTTATATTCCAGTTTGATTGTTTGAAAATTATGTCCAATCCATCCCATATTTCTACTACAAATCTATAATTGTTAAGTAGATGCTCAGTTGTTTCTATGCTTTTCCAATAGAGGATACATCTAGCTAGACCTTGAAAACCCTTTTTTTGCAGATTTCCCAGTGATCCGGATTTAAACAGGAACGCAACAAATTACAGAGATAACCATATACACAAATATGCAGCGGAAATAATACTTCATTTCATTAATGGAAACTACTAAAATACAATCAGAAATGGGAAAAAACTAGCTAGGGCGATGGTAGCTTATCTCTGAGAAGAGATGTGATGGCTACATGCCTCTGAACTGTGTTACAATGAGGCTCGAAGGCCTATTTATTGTTGAGAAACAATGAAAACCCTTCACATTCCAAAACCTAACCCTAGGAGATGAAACGCCAAACTGTGGGCCCCGTTTGGGGGTAAGTTCGTACATCAACTTCCCGGGG
>APFE030942173.1:0-13476 GCA_000404065.3 Pinus taeda
ACGGCGCCAAAATGTTGGCTAGTTGAATTGTTTATGAATTAAACATTCAAGTACCACATTAATTGTCGACCAGGGAAAGTCTTTTTATTTCAAAGGCACTGCGTACTGTATGTACTTAAAGCCTAAAAGCATTGAAAGATGTAGTATATGCAGTCATTATAGAATTGATTAAAGTGAAAACAATTGATTAAAATTACAAGTCTAAAAAGCAAAATAAACGATGCTCTGTTGACAGAGGATCAGGACCCTATCCTCCGGATGGGGACGTTCAACACCTGCCCCTGTAATCAGAATTACTGATGCACACAGCACTCTCATTCACCGGTGAGAAACAATTCAGAAAGCAATGAAGCAGAGTACTAGTAAAGTAAAGAAAACCACAGGTAATGCTGTCGAATTCACACAGAGTACCAAAAAGAACTTACTGCACGCTTACACAATCAACAGGAAAGTAAATGGGTGAATCTTGTGAGGAAGGTGGGCCCAGTCCTTCTCACAAGATTCCCCGAGAAGACGAAGACGAATCTAAGTGTTCAAAACAGCTGTTTATTCATCTGCCAAAAGATTAAGTACAACGGAACTCAGACGTGCTGATGTTCTTCAAAACCTTAGTTACAAACCGACCATTCCCCCCCTCGTTTCATGTAGATGTCTCCTCTTTATAGAGGGGACATCTATTACACCTATTCAGTTAATCCCTTGTGTCAAAAATAAGCAAATTAAAATGCTGTTACAACAATATGATAATGCATCTTTTTCTGGAGCTTTGGCTGTTGCATGGCGGATAACTGATTGTCTTCTCGGGATTGTCATATCCTTCGCCGTTTCCCCATGCTGTTCATGCTGACTGTATGCTTCTTCTCTAAACTTCCGCTTGACTATGCCACGTTACCATTCTTTAGATAGCTGCCATCTGTTACAAAATAGCTCGCTTTAGGTAATTACTGTTGCTGGTGTTGCGGCAACTGCGCAGTTGCTGTTTCTGGTGTTGCAGCAACTGCGTAGTTGCTGTTCTTCGTGTTGCAACAACTATTCATTATACTCCTGCAAGCTTATGACAGTTATTTGACAATTTTAGTCAGCGTTTCCAAGGATAAGTAAAAAGATATTTACGAATATAAAATAAACAATTAAATATAGACTTGCGGAAGGTTACTTCATACCTTGGGGTTAATATGCCATTATGAAATAAAAGCTTTTGCTTATGACTGTAAAAAGGGTAAATATACGGCAAAAGATAAGGTCAAAAATTGGTCAATTGTGAGTCCCAACACTTATCACCAATTTGTTCTTCCTGGAGTAGCTCTGGGGTTACCATAGTCTCAAATGGATGGACAGATACAAGGCGCAAACCATTGATAAATATCATTGCCACTTCCCCCAAAGGAGCAATGTTTTTAAAGGTGGAAGACTGCTCAAGAGAGGTAAAAGATGCATAGTTCATTGCTGATGTTATTATAAAATCTATTGAACAAATAAGGCCTAACAGGTTGGTGCAAGTTATCACAGATAATGCACCAGTTTGCAAAGCTGCAGGTTTAATTATTGAGGGGAGGTATGACCACATCTTTTGGACACCCTGCATTGTCCATAATCTGAATCCGATCGTAGAGGAGATCGACAATAAAGTTCCTTGGATAAAGGAAATCACAGGGGAAGCAAGGGAGATTGTTAAATTCATCACCAACCACCACCAATCTCAGGCAATATTTCGAGAGTACTCCAAATTGGAGTTGTTAAAAATTGTTGAGACAAGATATGCCTCAAACTTCTTGATGTTGCGTCGCCTTGTTGAGGTTAAGAAAGAATTAGTTTCTATGGTGGTGAGTCAACTTTGGGTTGAGTGGAGACAAGCAGATTCAGAGCAAGGATATATGGTGCGTAGATTGTGCCTTGATGAGGATTGGTGGAGCAAGATAAATTTCTTGCTAAAGTTCACAACCCCTGCATTTGAGCTTCTTCGGAATGCTGACATTGAACAACCTTTCTTAGGAGAGGTATATGATGGCATGTATTCCATGGTTGAGAAAACTATGGAAATCATTTCACAAGAGTCTCCACAGTTTTTGTTTGTTGATGATTATTTTGCTGATTTAGTAAAAAAAATCATTGTTGATAGGTGGAACAATTTCAACACTCCATTGCACACTTTTGCACATGCCTTGAACCCCAAATTTTATGATGAGGAGCTTATTGCTCAAAGCAATGGGAAGAGGAAGGCACCCCATAAGGATAGATAGGTGGCTAATGGGGTGAAAAAAGCCCTTATGAGAATATTTCCATCTCATCTACACAGGGAGGTAAAGGAAGAATTTGCCAGTTTTGTTGCAGGGTTAGATGATTATTTAGATATATCAACTTTGGAGGAGAGAAGCGCCATGAATCCAGTTAGGTAGTGGATTTGTCATGGAGCAAATGGTGTACATCTGCGAAACCTTGCCATTCATGTTCTTTCACAAGTGACAAGCTCTTCATCGACAAAAAGGAATTGGAGCACCTATGGTTTTATTCATTCTGTGAAGTGAAATAGATTGGGCTCATAGAAGACAGAGGATATTGTTTATGTGCACTCCAACCTTCGCCTTGCCTCTCGTAGGGGTCTAGAATACAACAATGGTCTTTCTAAAGAATAGGATGTGGATCCAGAAAGTCCTGATTTGGATCTCTCTCTTGCTGCCCTGAATATTGAGGTCTAGCCTGCAAGTGGAATTGGCCCATCATCTTCTTCAGCACCACCATCCACTGTTGAGCATGCTTCTGCTACTATTTTTTATGAGGATTAGTCTTTTGTGTTTATAGTTCTTGCAGCCTCATAGTCTTTATTGTACTTGCAACCTCATATATATAATAAAGGTTCATTTTGAGATTTGGATATATAATAAAGGTTGATTTTGGATATTCCGATATTACTATTTTCATTATGTGATGATGTGATCATTCATGAGTAAATGTGATGTAAATTTAATCATAATGTTTAAACTTTAAATGTAATAAATTATAATGTATCATGTATGCTTTATGATTGCACATAACATTTCTTAAATGTCCTAAATTCTAATATATATATATATCGTGTTTCCCTGTTTCCAAAATTTGGGGGGGTCACGTTTCGTACCCATGCCCTTTTTAGAATCTCGTACCCGTTTCCTCGTTTCGTGCAAGTTAGCTTGACATGCTATCTTTTTCTATCTTATTTTAATGCTTAGAGGGTGATATTGATGACGAAGATCCCAATATAGGCAATGATTTTGACGATATGTAGGTATTTGTTGTAGCATAATTTTGTTTTGGATGCTAGAGGCCATGTGGAGCTTGTTTGTTGATGTATTTTTGGTTTAGAGATGGATTGCACTCAGTGCTATTTTGGTTATGTGCACCCTTACGTGCTATATAAATGAGAACTTTTTCTTATTTGTTTATAAATGGTTTGGATTCATATGGATGCACATGAATATATATGTTTTTCTTTAAAATTTGAATATTTTATGTGTTTTTGGTTGAGCGTTTTTTTGGTCTGGTTTTTTTACCAGTTTTTGTACGGTTTTGACTGGTTCCCAGTCTGGGGGGTCTACTGATTCAATGACCAGTTTGGTTTTGATAATTATGCATATGCATCAACAAATTTCATAAACATTGTCCCCTTGGGACAACTAGCCAAGAAGTTAAGAATGGTCCTACCTTTTTGGTCAGTCCAACCATTTGACATCACTGTTCATCCAGTGTGTTCCGATGATGCCCTAAACTCCTCCAATCTAGCAGTGTAATCAAAGTTTTCATTTTGAAGAAGAGACCCTCTCAACTACACAAAGGTAGGGGCTTTGTACCTCGGGCCAACAACAACAACAACATCAAACATAGCTTGGTAGAATGGATTGGTCTTGGCAATGTTGAAAGGAACATCACTCCGTAGAAGACACTTACTGACCAACTTGTCAGCTTCCTCCTTTTCCCTTTTTCAAGTGTCGACTTGATCCTAGGTTGTGCACCATGTGTGGTTCCAAGAACCAAAAAAGATGAGAAAGTTTGAGGGTTTGGGTCATGTGGATGTGGAATGTGATGTTGAAGAAACACTCTCACTTCCCCCCACTCCTCGCCCTACAATTTGACTTTTTACTGCTGCCCTGTTGTCTTTGGCATTGTTGTCGCTCAGATTGTACACAAGATTTCGACAACGCTCAAGGCAGGGGCTGTCACTTTGATCCCTGCCCTCTTCGTTTAAGTTGTCTCCTAACCGCAAACTAAGAGGGGTAGTCCCTATGGATAATATGATGAACAACTTGTTGTGGACCAACAAGTTAAGGAGACACAACTAAATGGCCTAGCAACTTGGTTGAAATTAAGAGGCAAGTATGGTTATTAAGCGCACTTTGATTAGATTTCTAAAGATCGCAATTTATAGACCAGTGCCTTAGGAGATTAATTACTTGCACAATATGAAGTAGAATCCAAGTTACTGGATGAACAAATGCTACAAGATGCAAGTTCTATCCTATATGAATTGCACGAACTAAATCTATGTGAGATGCAGACTCTTGGTTACTTTTAATTATATGCCTAATCTAAATGATTCCTTTTCCTCAATTCTTTTGGAACTGGTCTTGAACGCAAGTTGTAGAGAGAATCCCAAAGGAAGGAGGCTATGGCCTCATTAACAATACTTCTTGTTGTTGAAGAAAGTGTAACTAGGTTCGGTCTTCATAAATGTAATTTTGATATTTGTATTTATAAGAGAAAAGAAATATTATTTTTGTTATTTATGTCAATGAGTTTCTTGCTCATTGAATAGGTCTAGCACATATTAAAGTGCTATAGGGAAGTCAAAGAGTCAAAAGAAATGATGAAGACCCTTAAGGGCATGTTACACCATGTATATACTTATATTAGACTCAAAAGAATACCTCCAAGAAAAGTCACAAGTCTCCTCCATGCAACGACATCACCAAAGAAGCAAATCCAAAGTATAAAAGTCAATTCGGCCTCAAGTCGGCCTAAAGAAAGGACAAACATCTATATATAGAGGTTGTCCACTCCAACAACAACAAGCATCGAGCATCTCTGAAATCGGCGAGAAAGGAAGTCGAGAAAAGGGTGAAGAAAGATGAGGAAAGGGAGCCTCTAGAGCAGCAAAGAAGGAGGAAACAAAACCGAGCGTTGGAAGTCTGTTCTAAGGTCAAATTACAGTCACACGTGTGACAAAGAGAGGGTCTATCTGCTGTCGTAGCAGCCCTCTACCACAGTCACATATCTTTCATTGTTTGGGCTAGAAACATAGCCTATAAGGCCTCCTACTCAAGCGAAGAAGAAGCTCACTCAAGCGAAGAAGGAAGAGGTCACTTTCATAAGGTATCACCTCACACATGCGAAGAAATAGGGCTGCACTGCTGTCACAATAAGTCTGCAACTATACCTTTAGAAGGTGCTCGGTTGGAAAGAAAATAAGGTACCCTTCATATGTGAAGGAGCCTACTAAGAATCAAAGAAGAATATCTCTTATGGAGCAAGTATAACCAAGACTACTATCAGCTGCCAGAAGAAGAACAAAGTGCCGGAGAAAGAAGAACGAAGTGCCGGAAGAAGGAGGACGAAGTGCCGGAAAAAGGACAAAGACTTGACTTGTGCTTTGAGGATATTCTTGTCAAGGGTCTAGGGTTTGGCATTGATCAATAGAAGCTTCAATAAGAGAAATTTACAAAAGGGTTTTTCTCTCTAAGAGAGAGAGGTTTTGCCTTGGCAGAGAGCCAATATCTTGTGTTCTTGTTTGTTGTGTTTTGGTAGCAGTTTGATGAAGTAAACACACATACACTAATAATAAGAAGAAGATCAAGCTAACAAGAAGAATTGAAAAAAAGTGCTTCACAAACTGTTATCAAGTCTAGAAGAATCCTATTATCACTAATTGCCCTAGATTCTTCAACACTTGTGGAGTTCTAACCACCTAGATTCCTTCGTTCCTACAAGGGGTTGCTCGAAAGAGAATTGCAAGGTCACCTATGTTAACTGCAAATGAGGGTCTAGAGTCCTGCAAATTGTTCTTCTATTTTGGAGGTATGTTTTAGAATGCACTTCTAACTTAGAATGTGAATGCAAGATGTGAGTGATAGCTTCAATGAGATTACTTAATGTATTGAGTACTTCAACAAGGTAAATTACTTGAGATCCAAATGCTTATAGAGATATTCAACACAAGAACAATTAGGTGAAGCAATTGAAGGACTATCTCAAATGAAGCAAGATTGACAATTCCAATGAAACACCATTAGCAATTCCAACTACTTCAAGGACTTATTAGAATGTGTTAATGAGATCTTATTTAAAGCTTATTATGATGAAGCAATTAGGCACAAGAAATATCTTATAGCATTTATCACTTAGATCATGATCCAGGGAAGCATATTAGGTGATTTCAAACACAATATTGACAAGTTCAACAAGAGATTGCTAACAGTGATTTCTAATTCAACTACATGAATGAGATTCCAAGAATGCCAAGATATGCTAATGCAAATGAGAGAGATACTTTAATGCCAATGCTATGCTTTCCAATGATGCAACAAGAATGCAATGGATGCAATGAACAAAATACCAATACAGCTATAGATCAGTCCCAAAAGATCAAACAAATCAATGCTTATTCAGCCCTTTAGTCAAGATGATGATTCTTTAGTACATTAGGCTTGCTTAGATGAGTTTTTTGGAGCAAGATGTCAATAATTATACTACTGTAACAATTAGATCAGACGTCTGCAAACTCAGATCAGATCTCTGCAATTTATGTCAGACTTCAGAAATGCATAGGACAACCACCATAAATCAATTGGATTGATGAATTAAGCCCTTACAATCAATGTATGATGTCTTACATGCGTTGTTTAGCCTATTACTGAGTTGTTTAGGCTTATATTCTGATTTATATGCCACTGAAAAGTTAATGTTCAAATCTGATTACTAATGGCAGTCATAGAAAAGGGAGAGAAGGAGAGATCTAACCCTCTAGGCCTAGCGGCCTAGCTTCAATGGAAAATTTGAGCTGTTGGAGCACCAAGAGGTGACCCTTACGCCCTCCAAACACGTGCAACACAAATGATTAGCCCTCAAATCTAAGTAAGATGATAGATCAGACCTTGATGAAGCTAGGGGCTAGGACTTTTATGCCCTTTAATGCTTTGGACCAGCCTAGAAAGTGGCCCTAGGCTTAGCAGCTAGGCCTCAAAGGCCCTGTATGACCAAATAAATGAGTTTTGAGCCCTTGAAACCCTTGTTGAATGGATAAGAAGCCTACAAAACCAATATTAGTCCACAAATTGACAAAATATGATGAAGAAAACCCTACAAACCCTTGCCAAAATCATTGTAGGCCTGCAAAACAAAGTATTAGTCCTTAAGATCACTTGGAAAAATGAATTTAGGCCCTTTGAGGGCTGCGACCTAGGCTTAAAGGCCCAATTAGGGCTGCGACCGTCTTGTGGAGGCTGAAAAGAGGCTACGGGTAGGGCTTTTGGCCCTCAAACCCCTGTGGCTAGGCCAAGAATGGCCTCTAACCCTTGCGGCGAGGCTAAACTAGCCTTCAAACGCTGAAAGGTGCCCAAAAATGACTTTAGCCTTGAAAATCCACTTGCAAAACAACTTCAGAGGATAATTTTTCAAGAAAATCCTAGTTGCAGCAGTAGAAAAGCCCTCTAGGGCTAGCATTTTCCCTTCCAGGCCTAACATCCAAATTTCGTGATATGGGGCTTGTAGACCATGCCCTAAAAGGCCTAGATCCACCCTCAAATGTCAAACGCACTTCTTGGATAGGTTCGATGGTTCTTCCTAAGTTTGATGCTAGCCCTAAAACCCCAACAACATTTGCTTCAGATTTGTCCTTGAAAATTTGAGACCAAGTACCTACAAGTCAAATAAATAGAGCCATCCATGAGATCTAGAAGAAAGATTGAAAAATAAAACCCGAAAAATATTTATAAATGGAGAAAATAATATACAAGGGTTAGAATAATTTACAAAATATTTACAATAAGCTACAAAAGAATATTGACTCTAATTAGCAAATAATTCATTAATAGCCCAAAAATAGATTTTGCAAGATAATTTGATGGAAATAATTTTAATTTTAATGCACAAACCCACACTTTGCAAAATAGATTCGTTAGATCAGCTTAAGGTCCAAACAATGATGTGATCACCTCAAAGTCAATGAACTTGGGCTTTCCCCAAGAGTTGAATCACCTGAAATATCTCTATACACTTGAAAAATAGATCAATAGTTTCAAAAGGGTTCGATTGACACAATTAGGCTAGAGATCTGGAGATACCTGCAAGATCTACCAACTTCTAAGTGTTAACTGTAGCCCAAAACCTAAAGCAAGATACTCGTGCTAATAAACACATTGTCTATGAAACAATAATCTTCAATGATAGCATAAATTAGAGCATTAAACACATTCAACACATACCATGAATTATTAAGCGATAGACACCTTGAATTGAAACCCCAAAGTCTTTATCAATGCAGAAATTCCAGCGAAGCTTAGCTTAGTACAAATAAAATCCGATCTAGTGAGATCAAGATACAATGAGGAGCTTAAGAGCTTCCTTATATAGAAAAATGAGAGGGAATAACCCCTCCAATTGGAAATAATAGCTAGATGCATCGACCCATGGCTTGATCCTCGAGGAAAAAACTTGAACCCTTGATTAGCTGGCATGAATCTCCAAAAATTTCCGACCTTCCTTGTTCACTGTGATAGAGGGTTCAAACTTTGACTTCTGGACCATGGAGGACCTTAAAACAATAGAATTATCGTTACTTGTGCGAAATAATTCTTTGCTTGGTCCAAAAATTTGATTTGCTAGGAAAATAGTTTTTTCTGCCCCAACGGATATTTGGGCTGGGTCCTTTTGCCTTGGAACTGAGACATTTTATCTTTGACTTGAAATTTTCCTTTAAAAATAGCCTCAAATAATTTTTTGATGATTTTCCCACTTGGAGGGTAATTAATTTTCCCTTCATTTTATTTTTTGGATAATTTCTGGCTAATTTCATTTTTATTTTTGCAGAAATTAAAATTAAAATGACTCAATGGAGGATTATTTATTTTTCCACCCTTGGTGTATCTAAAAAATATTTTGGTAATGGTGTTCTAATTATGACGAACCATTCACCAAAAATATTCCTAGATAACACTTTTACATCAAAATATTACAATATCAACCCTTAGAAGGGGAAATACATATAGAGATAGACTACATGAGACTCCATCAAATTCTGTGACTAGACACATGATATAGTATGAAAAATACATAGACTCGGTAAACACTAGGACTCACCTAAGACCTCGTCAATGAGTTCCACTCTAGCTTTGGGGTATATCTAGGAGAAAAACTCTGCCAATTATCCGTGTTTACAAACACACATAATTTGGGGAGGTTAAAAAACTCCCTAGTGAAACCCTTTGAGAAGAATCATAGGCTTACCTAGGTGTTGTTTCATGGCTTAATAGTCATACTAGAATCGTTTTTATAATAAACTTGCAGAATTTGGGATTACAATAATGATGGCATTGACTTAAATTTTTTTGGCCTGCTACTTTATACCCTGCTTCTTGAACTGTTGACATGTACATGGTCAACATGCATCATCTTTATCATGCAGTGATTTAATGGCCTTCCAGATGATTTCTGGAGTTGCATCTGGGCAAAGTTCTATATTTTGCTCCAGAATTTGCTTGAGAGGGAATTTTAATTGGTTGACGGCCCCTGACGTATGCTTGCTAGACAACTTGCAAGTCAAATATTGTCTATTGACCCCCCCCGGGTACAACTTCAGGTTCAACATATTCCCACAAAGGGTCCAAATGCCTCGGCATTTTGTTTGAAACTTTGAACTTGAATTTGAACCGATGGCACAAAAAAATTGAAAAAAAAATCGCCCATCACATAAGAAGCAAACATAATTGTAATTTTTAATTTTAAATGTCTCTTCTCACTCACTGAAGTTAACAATGAACACACTCATATTCATTATACAAGGGTTTGAATTTTTGAATTTTTGAAACATATAAATAATCTACGGTAAACAAACTAGGGTAAATGAACCCTGAAATGCTTTGATTCAAATTTCAAAGCAACAACAAACTAAAAACAAATTGATAGATGGATTTAAAATTCATTTGTGTTACAGAGACTTAGGGAGAAATTAAAATACATACTTGGCACCTGCAAATCGGAACACTGAGACTCTCATGTGGAGCAATGGACAAAACACAAAATCCATGCCACAAAACTGGTAAATCTCCTCCTCGTGGCCAATGACAAACACCTCCTCTCGTAGCCTCGAGGGTTAGCTCAATTGGTTGAGTTCCCGTCCCTAAAAAGCACCTTGCTAATAGGAGGTCACAAGATCATTTCTCCTCAACGCCCTGCTAATAAGCTGGTGGGATGTGATCCCTTTGGGTGGATCTGCTTGGATATTTCCTCGAAAAAAAAGAAGACAAACATCTCCTCTCTCCACAAGCACAAATAACAAAGGTTAGAGTGCAAAATGAGTGGAAAAATCAACTTTTTCCTAACTTATATGCAACCTGGACTCCTATCACGATTTTATGGATCAAGCCCTGATGTTATCACGAATTTTACGATGAAATCCTGAGTTTTTCTTTTTTTGAAAAAATTGTGAAAAACTCGGTTGATAACATTGGCGAGCTGAAAAAATCATGAGTTGCCAATTTAATTGTGATTTTATTGGGAAATTTTCCACAAAGGTTCAAACCCAAATCACAGAACTGTTGCCATGAGGCAACATATATTTTTCTTATAAACAATTACTTTTCTTGCTGAATAAGGGCAATGCCACAATACCAAAATTCTGCCTTAATTGTGGTTTATAAACCATGCACTCTTTTGTTTATTTATTTAGTCTTTATACTTCAGTGGCAATTTCATTCAAGCGGGACCCCGTATTGTCATTTTCTTCCTTAAAAGTAGCTGAACTGAATTAGGGTTCGAACAAGGGTTTTATGACTATACAAAGTTGAATTTTATTTACTTGAGAATAACAACAAAATTTACATGCAAGAATTATGGAAAAGAACAACATAATAAAACAATTTGCATGTTAGGGTTTAACCAAAGAATTATGATTTCGTTTGCAAGAAAGGAGGGGCTCGAAAAGACTATGTAAAGAATTGTGATTTCATTTGCAAGAGAGGAGGGGCTCGAAAAGACTATGTGACGTTCTGAATAGAGCATAAAAAAATAGCTTGAAGACAACGTGTAATGGGGATCAAGAGTTTCACCATGAATGGCCCCAATTTTTTTGTTTTTGTTTGACGACATAGAGCGGCTGAGGTGAATTTTCCCATAGGGCACAAAAATAAAAACCCTTGAAATGAGATGCAATTGCAGGGGAAACTTTGGAAGTAGCCCATGAAATATATATATATATATACATTTGCTCAAAATGAAACTTTGCAAGATAAATAGAGTGCACTTCATAATAGGACACCAGGAAGACGCTGTTTAATAGGCATGCAATTAACACATATTTTCTCTATACATATAGGGTTTCATGATAATTAGAACTCAGACAATGAGCAAATGGCAAGGATAATTCTTTTGAATGACAATACATTGGGTTTTTCCCTTTTCTTTCATATGCACGAAACCCTAAGTGATTCACATGAGACCTTGACTTCACTGGCCAACAAGGTATAGTCAAAATGCAAGGGCGAGAGGAGCCCTGTTTTCTTTTAATTTTGATGAAAAAATACAATAGTTAAATGACTAAGTACTTCGAAATAGGATAACAGAGAGCTGAGAGGGACTAGTTAGCAAATGAGAAGAGGAGTAACAGGAGGGAAAAATAAATAAACTGTAATATTCCTAATTAGCCATGGCTAATTGGAATATTCGATTGTGCTCAATTTTGCCTTCCG
The DNA here is from genome assembly GCA_000404065.3 of Pinus taeda. Classification (NCBI taxonomy): domain Eukaryota; kingdom Viridiplantae; phylum Streptophyta; class Pinopsida; order Pinales; family Pinaceae; genus Pinus; species Pinus taeda. The sequence goes on from APFE030942173.1 coordinate 11,931, forward strand.
TAGTTATTTATAAATAAAAAGGTGAGGAAAGGGGGACATAACTCACTTTTTGAATAAAGTCACTCCCTAGTAGCACAACGTTGTAACTTAAAAGGGGAGCCAAGGGGGCCAAAGGACCACGTAGAGAAGGGGGCCGACGTAGACACTTGGAGAGACTGTGCAGATGGAGAGGAGCACGTGGCAAGAGAGAGGCTACGTTGGAGGAGGTTGGCCTTAGGGTTTTGAGAGAGGCCAATGCTATAAAGGAGAGAGGAGCCTCCTCATTTTGGGTATTTGATTATGTTGCATTTGAGCTAGTCACTTCGACTTAGAGCAGGTTGGCTGTTTAGCCTGTCTGTAGCACTGTTTAGTGCATCGAGTGCCTCCGTTTGGAGATCTCACCCTTAGCCCTGGGGGACTTCGAGTGCCTGCTTGGGCAAGGTAGTTTCATCAGTCTTTTGCAGGAGGATTGATCTTTGGAGTTGAGGAGGAACTGAGCATTTTGATGGCTGCACAGTCTTGAGAGAGGAGGACACAGTCTCTTTTGGTAGGAGCTCCGGATTGGGTTTATGTGGAGGATTTGAGCTTGGAGATTGAGCAAGGGATCAACCCTTGCATATTGGAGGATTTTGGCAGAGTCTCCGGCAGAGTTTTGGAGGATTCTCTTCAGTGGCAGCGTAGAGCCTTGAGGGATAGCGTAGATCCTCAAGGGGGTGATTTTCGGGGTTCAGCTATTTTAGAAAAGCTTTTTGTTCTTTTCTGGGTTTATTGAGCAGAGGCTGATTCCAGAGTTTCAACATTTTCTGAGGAGGGGAACAACCCCAAATCCCCACTCAGTTCCAGTAGTAGTAGCAGCACAGCAGTTCTCCGGCAGCTTGGACGCAGTTCAGGGAGAGGCCATTTCCTGACCATTCTGAGTGTATTTCTTTGCCTTGTGCAAGTCGAGGTGCTATCTTTCTGCTCACCTCTTGTACTCTGTCCATTACTTAGTATAATAAAATGGCTTCGCATTTCACTCTGCATTTCTTGAGTATCTGCTTATATTCCATGTATACATTATTGTATGTTGCACTACTGTTATTTTTATCTCTTTGAGCTTCCCGGCTACTATACCACTTATGTGTTTTTCTTCTATACTCTTAGACAGAGTCTGGAAAGGGCCAGGTAGCCTCCAGATCTCGTCCTCTTTCTAGAGGCGACATATCTAGTAAACGCCCTCCCAGTCCATCTATGGTTGGAGTTTGCTTGTGTTTGAGGTATATCCCTAAAAAGGGATATTACAGTGGTATCAGAGTATAGATCTGGCTCAGCCTGTGGAGCTAGCAGTCTATGACACCGAGGGAGAAGCCCTACATCTGTTACAGAGGTAGGAAATACAGAGATATTGAGCGTAGGTTGGAGAACACCTACGGAGAGGGAGACTGTGTTCGGGTGGTGGACACAAAATAGAGGAGCCTGTGGTGAACACAGAACAAGAGGAGCCTGTGGTGGACGCAGAGCAGGAGGATCCGATGGCAGATGAGGACAGGAAGAGATTTGCGGACATGCTCCTCAAATCAATGCAGGA
>APFE030942179.1:0-35361 GCA_000404065.3 Pinus taeda
TTTTAGGTAAATTTGGTTAATTTTACAGTTGATCTTGAATTAGGTTTGAGTTTGCGGTCCTACCGTATGATCTCTCAAGAACCCCTAAATGCAACTATATGCCAAAGATCATCATTTTGTTCGATGAATTCTAGCTAACAAGAGTTAAGGATTTTTCAAACAAACAAAACGAATTCAAGAAAGCACGCAACCTAATGCAACTAATAGCAAGGAAATGAAACTCTTTCTTTGAAAACACAAGACAACGAAATGCTCTTTCCTTTTCAACTATCAATGCAAAAGATACTAGTTTGCTCTACTTTTCAATGACATAAAAGTTCTTTTCAAACGAATTAGAGAGATAGCTATGCTAAGCGAAAAACTAAATCACTCAATGCACACACAAGACAATTCCCAAGCCACTAAAAAATAAGTTCTCCAAATTGAAGGAAAACAAGGGCTTATGAGCTATTGTAATCTAAGCTCAAAAGACAATGAGGAATTCAACGGAGGAAAGCAAACCGCTTGGAACACAATCAATCACCTTCAACAATCACCAAACAAAAGCGTAAACCAAAACAATGTTGGCTGGCCAATCTAAAGAACATCAAATCCCAGACGGGAGGCTAGACACACACGACCACTAGATGCCCTAGGGTTTGAGTGTGAAATCAAATGAAGATAAGCAAACACCCAAAGGGTGAGAGTTCATAACCAGACAAACGACGACCTGACACACTTCAGCAATCGTTAAAAGTCAAGACGAAACATAAACCAAGCAATACGAGCAAAAAGAAGGGCTTTGCACAAAATGAAAACAAATGATAAACGAGCACTCGTAGAACGAGGCCTCGCAAGCAATCGAGCCACAGTTCAAACAAAGCTATCAAGCCAAAAGCCAAGTGTAGAAAGTAGGAGAAAGCCAAAACCAAGAGGTTCAGTAGGTCAATTTGGACAAAAAGGTCTTTTACAGGATCAGCGTGGGTGACCCTATAGCAACAAAGCGATGACAGATAGGTGCCTGTAGCAACTTTGCGCTGTCAGCGCAGAAGGACACGAATAAAGAGTGCTGGCCCAAAAAAGCAGGTCAGCGCGATGGTATGAATATAAAAGCGCGACGACAGAGACAGCAAAGAAGGCAGGATGCGATGTCAGCGCAACTGTTTTAAAATAAAGCGCGCTGAGGCTGAAAAGCAAATAAATTTGAACAAAAACTTTCAAACCAAAACAACAGGTTTTCAAGGCAATTAAGGTAGTCTTTAGGGTGAACCCAGGAACAAACCAGCAGCAAGACAATCTCCAAACTTTTGACAAAAGAGCAAAAATCAAAACAAAGGTGACACACAAAAGATAGGCAAGCCCTCCCCAGTGGAGTCACCAAATTGTTGGATAGGTAAATCCCCTCTACGGATAGAGGCGATCCCTACTAGCCCAACAGGGGTCTAGCAACAATCGAACAATGCTACACCGCAGGTTCCTAGTTGTAATTAACAAGTGGGTGAGAATAACCTACTTGGATTCCAACGCTTGTTTGTCGAAGAGATACTCCTCTCGCTCCTTCGCTCCAGCCGATCACAATTCCCCGCTATCCTCGCGGATGAACACCTGCACAAGAAAAAGAGAGCAAACACAAGCGTAAAATCTACTAACAACAACTATGTATCGGTCAGGAAAGATACAATTTGCATTAATCAATCATTGAACAAATGTAAATGGAACCATAAGAGTAGTCATCTATCTTTATTAACAAAAGGTAGAGTAAGGTACAACCGAAGTCCTGACGCTGAGTCCTTCTCTAGAGGGTCCAGCCAGCATATCTTCCAAGCATTCACCTTTGGAGCAAATCTCCCAAGTCAAAAGGTCTCTCTCTCACATACAAGGCAACAAGCTCATGACCTTCCTCAAGCTCAAAGCAATCCTCACACAACACACCAAATGCCTCCAGAAAGCAGCACTAAAATGCACTAAGAATTCCTCAATCAAAGTCTATATGTTCCAAACTAGCTGCTCATGGGCCATGGAGGAGGTTTATAAAGAGAAGGAGCCTCCATGAATAGGCAAGGGATGAGCTTTCCTCCAAGATAAGTGGATGGTCAGTCGAACAGACATGCCAGAGAAAGGATGGCGACCTCAACAATGCTAACAACCAGTTCTGGAGGGATCTGGAAAGTTGGTTGTTAGAACAAATTCGCTCAAACAGGATCAGCGCGGAAAACCCGTGAACTGTCGCGCTGACATCGCAAACCCATGTAGAAGAGGTCTGGTCAGCGCGAAAAGGACAAACGGAGGGAGCGTTGTTCATGGAAATGGGACCAGCGCGGAAAAGACGTGTGCTTCCGCGCTGGCAGCACAGCAGACACATTAGACTCCGCCTGTCAGCGCGGTTATTTTATTAACAGACGCGATGATCCATTTAACTTAGGCAAAGAGGGTTTTTTAGACATTCTGAGGAGCATGAGTATAGGTAAGTGTGGTTTATAGCACAGTAGGGAGACTGACATGATGGCAGTGACATTTTACTGTGTAACAGAGACTTTACATCATTTACAACAATTACATCAAAATTTGGGTTTTTAACCTCAAAACTAACCCAAGGGACCCCATCCCAACAATTTCCTCACTAAAGGATCTAAACGTCAACATCGCTTGTGGAACACATTTCATAATTTTCCATACTACATCCACCTGACTCAAAACATTAAAAATTGTAGACCACCTTTCATCATATTTTCAAACTAGACACACACCCTTCATTATGTTGTATACCAAACTGAATATTGAATCTAAACTTCAATCACAGAATCAACTAAATCTGTTAGGTCCCTATAATAGTAGCATAGCCCCTTATTGTTATTGTTAATGTAGCCTAATGATTGTTATTGTTCTGATTATATAGTCTGCGTATTGTTATTATTTTGTCCCATAGAAGCCCACTATTGTTATAATTGTGCCCTTACGTTATTATTGTTATGTAGGCTCTAATGTAACACCCTCCTCCGAAATCTACCCAAGAAATTGGCGAGTCTGATTAAATATGTGATGAGAGGCCACTATGATATGATTCAACCTCCTAAGTCACGGTAAGGAAGTGGAATTGATGGAAACACAACATATAGACATTCAACATCAAGATTAGGACCCTTAGGAACCAATCCAACCTTTTTGCCAGCTAGCCCCTGGGTCCTATTCACATTTTGAACCACCTGAGCTCTAGACACCCTCACGCTATGGGTATGCCGACATCTAGGGATATATGTATGCTCTCAGAGCCTTGCAAGCCAATGCCTAGGGACTATTTTGCACAGTTTTGTGCCAGCATCCCTGGGATTTAAGTCACATTTCTAGGCCTAGAGTCCAGCTCACTGCCTATAATTGAATGATACCTTCAGAATAGTAATATAACATGGAAATAACAGTACTAATGCAATTACTTGAATAATACCTTGACTGGACCCATACTAGCTGTTATCGGGAAATCTAGTGTCCATTCAGAGCTGCTAGTCCCACTAAGATAGGTAGTTATCTTAGAAACAAACAAACTAAAGTTACTTTTGTTTTCCTTTATGATAAGTAGATAGGAGAGAAGTAGAGAGTACCAACCTCAGCCTTTCCCTTGGCTCCTTTCTTATTTCCTCTCCCCTCTGACAGATCTTTGCCGCTCCTTCCTTACTTACCCCGCTTCAAAGAGCACCTATAAAGTTAAAGCAACATGATACCATCAAAGCACAAAGATCTACAATCATAAACAATATAGGACCAAATAAATATTGACCACACAAATTCATATATAAACTCAAACATACAAGAATGTGCAGGAAAACTCGAATAGCTTTATTGATAGAAAGAGTAGAAGAGAGGATTACAACCCATTGATCTGACCCAACGTCATCCTCCCAGCATAAAATCCCTTCTTCACCTCATGAAAAGCTTAGATCACCCAACACTATGATGTTCCACCAAGAAACCAACAGCACTTCCTTACAAGATACAAGATTCTAGCCTCTAACCTCTGGGATGAGGGATCCATATATAGATGTTTGCAGGTGGGTGAGTCAGCTTCTAGGTTTTTGATTAGTGTCATTTCTCTGATAGTTCTCAATTCCACTTGGAGATTTCATGATCTCTTACTCATCCCTAGGTGAATTCAGAGAGGCAAGTGTCACAGGAGAAGTTTCTGGAAGATTCCATGATCATCCACCTTGTAAACTGTCTCTGCCATTTGACTACTCTCGCCCATCGCACCCCATAGAAGGGCTTTCAAGTATGCATTGCACCCCCCCATGTGCATTAGGTGAGATGCATCGCACTTTGACCATGGAGCAGGTGATATGGTCTAGTTTTGACCAGTTCTGAGCAGTTTTTCATGGAGAACTTCTAGGAGATGATGTAATTAACTTACCTTGTTCCTTTAGGGTATGAAACAACACTTTTAGGCACTTAGAAGCCCTTGGTTTATGGAAATATGTGATTGGGGTTGTAGTGCCCAAATATGTCTATAATGGTTGCCCCCTAAAGCTTGAGGTCATAAATATTTTAATGTTGGGTGAAATGCTTTATCATGAGGATCCGAGGTTTTTTGAACTGGAAGGTGACCTGTAATAAGATACAATACAATACATTATCTTCATAATATTTTCATGATATAGCTGAGGCAGGCATTCCCATGCTCAGATTTATAAATTCATTCTCATGTACATATGACAGACAACTGTCTGTGTGGCAGATTGATGATTCTGATAGAGCCATTGTCCTTTGAGTTGGATGATCATCTGTGTAGCAATGATGTACATTTGATGTCTTTATTTTCCTGAATATATTGCAGCTCGGATGGATGAAACTAGATCTGGGGTCTTCAAACTCGTTTAATCTTCGCCCAAAGTACAAGTCGATCCATGTGAAAAGATGTTCTAAAGTCGAACATGGAAAGACATCGCCTGATTACCAGCCAATGATGTAAGTTGCTAACATGCGTGAGAGGAATCACCGATAATGATGATGACCCTCAAGGTACGACAGTAAAATTCACGTGGCGTGAAAATGGGATTGGCATCGAACACCACGCAAAATCTTTTGGTTGAAGACCATTGATGTAAACTTGTCACCAGAAGTGAGAAACTTGCCATTGAGGCATGCAAGCTTCAAAGTACTGAAAGGGTTGTTCCTAGGTCAACTTCTTGGATAATGAGCTGAAGTCAACAAGAGATGACCCGTTGTAGGAGGGCCTTAATGAATCACACATCTACGACACAGAATGAAGCAAATGATTTTGTGGAGGTGAAAACGATCTGATGATACATGGTTCAGGGTGGCAGTCATGAAAGAATGAAGCGTGAAGGTATTGCAGCAGATGAGACACAAGCTGGGTTGGTGAATTCTCTGAGTGACTTCTCTTGAACATATCGGCAACACTGAAATGGATTGGTAGTGTTAACCCAAAAAATGGATGGTTCGGTGGACCAATGGCAATATGACCGGTGAACGGAATAACAGAACCTGACTCAACCATGGTGATGGAGTGAAAGTGTCATGTTCAAGAACAACTTGCTACCAATAAAGTTTCTTCAAGTTTTCTTCCCAATTTTTCCCCAATCATTTCTAACTAGTACCTCTTTATTTTTTTCAAGCTTGAGGAGGATAACATATGTTTGTTCTATAATTTTCCCTTCGGGCAAACCCGTTGCTATGTTTTAATGAGCCTAGCGACAGTGAAACTCGTTCTTGTCTGCATGGACAAGCTTTTCGCTATTGGTTTTAGCGAGTTGAATGACAAAGATAGCTCGGTCCTTTTTCAATTTTAGAGATTTTGAAAAGGGATGGAAAGGAAACTCCAGTAATCCTTTTTCGTCATATAATCCCTTAAGTCTGAAAAAAGTATAAAATAATATGAAAGGGATGAATTTTCGATAGTTTTAACGAGCCGAACAAGACAAGCGCTCGATCTTTTTGTGTAATGATCCCTCAAGTCCAAAAAGGTTAAAATCTAGAGGAGGGATAGCAATTCCCATCATTTTAACAAGCTGGAGAGGCCAATTGCTCGACAATCTTTTCATATTTTACGAGTCAGATGAAAAGAGCTTAAAGGAGACTCGTTTTTTTAGGAACGAGTGATATTTTTGGGTAGCAGTTGGTTCCAGGTAAGGTTTGGAAATTTGCAATCATGGCAGTGTCAAGAGGATGGCTTAACAGAATCACTCGTTGCAGCTATTCCTCAAAAGGGTAAACAATCAAATGGAGGCATATGATCGGCTAAAAACATAGTGGAGGTGATGGTAAGAACACGATCAAGGCTCAAAAGCTGATGATAATGTGTTCATAATGGTTACTTACCGGAGGTTGGTTCATTTTTTAATGAGCTTAAACTCTGGCGGAACATATGCTCATTTCTTAGGCTTAATTTTTAACGAGCTTGAACTTGGCGTAAAACTGCTCGTGCCAGTCATATAATAAGCACGTCTCATCTATAGGTTCAATTTTTAGGGAGCTTGCACCATTCAAAACTTTGCTCCAGATCCTTTCTTTATGTAAGCTAGGAATGACCAATACTACGAGTTTAAAGGGTTAAGAATCTACAAACTAAGAAAATAAATGGTCACTTTTCACTTTCATGCGAAAAGGTTTGCATGCCCCCACGTATAATGAAGTAGAGTTTCCAGGTTACCCTTCAATTTGCAAACAAAACATTTGTTCTATTGGGAAAGGCCTACCTTCTGATGGAGGTATCTTATTCCAGTCTAATCCCATTTTCCTAATGGACGGGTGTGTCAGACTAGTCATATTCCTACACGGAAACCCACCTTATAATTGGGGTTTTCCTGCCGAAGCAGACCAGGGTGCATGCCCCTTGGGTTTTAGTCACAATCACCGAATCACTCGTGCTCATCAGGTGGACAGACTGGAGATTGATGAGACATTCCTTGCATGAAAAGACCATCTAAGGATGGCATTTGACTATTAGCTATGTGTGAGCCGAGGAATGAAAGCTGGTCTACGAGCTGGACCATTCTGTCTTCATGTGGAAAACACATTACTCTAAAGAGTGAGGAGACAATGGCTCCCATGCTATAAATGTAGTCACATCCAAGGAGTAGATTGTAATCTAAAGGTCCTTAAACTACCATTACATTCAGATAAATGGTTTTCCCTCTCAAAGTTATAGGCAAATTTGGAAGGATCCCTAACGGTCGACTGGTTTCTTTGTCGAAGCCTATCAGATTTCGCATCTTAGGCAGAAGCGATGGTGAACCAAGTGCTTTCCAAGCAGTTGAGGAAAGAATACTCACAGAAGCCCCTTCATCTATGATAGTACTGACCATGACCATTCTGTAACCTTGTACAATGATTCGGAATGGTACATTAGACGGTAGATGGGGTCTGCCTAGTAGATTCCAGTCGAAGGAAACGACTAGGTTGCTTGGAGGTGGGAACGAATAAACAGTCGGCTATGACTCCGATAAAATTCCTTCCAGTGGTAAAGGAATAGGTAGATTGCCCCCATGTTCATCAAATTCTGTGCTTACAAAGAGGATTTGAACGGTGTCATTCTCATTCTCTTTGTTGACTGTATCATCTGAAGGTGGACCTTCCGAAGACAAGACTGGGTCAACTGTCGTATCGACCTGTTGACTTTGGTCCGGTGTGGACTCAGAGGATTTATCTTCAATTATAGATGCTTCGACCGACCACAAAGGTGTGTCAATCAGATTTTCAACTAGCGATGGACTCGGCAAGAATTTCTTGTATCCAGGAGGAAGCCATACCGGTGAAGCAGGATAGTTATCCAAGACTCTTTTAGCTTCATCTAGGAAGGGACAACGGTGGATGGCATGATCACCTTCACACAGTCTACAAGGAAATTTATATTTTCCTTTCTGTCCAGAGACTTCGTTTTCACTAGTTGATGGTGTACTTTCAACATGATCGTGAGAGGTTGAGGACACCAGATTGTGCAAGTGGGGAGACCAGTCCCTTAAGATCCATGGGATGCAAGGAAAATCTCGATGATAGTGGTCCCCTTTGCAAATGACACATGGAGATTTAGGTTTGGATGGTGTAGTGTGTGGAGTTTTGCCAGATGATGTATGGTTGCCCCTTTTTGCCTTTGGCTTCTTCTTCTTCTCCTTCCCTTTCTTCTTCTTCTCAGTTACTTGGTTTTTAGTTTCACCAAGCGAAGAGAAAGAAGGAGAGGGAGAAAAAAACGAAGTAGAAGGTTCGAGGGTAACTCTAACATCATCTAGTTGCTGACTTGATTGTTGAGGAATCACGGTGCTTTTAATGACAGAGGTCGAGAAGAGCCATACTGGCAAGCCGATTGTTAGTCCTGGAAGGGACAATGTGGCCATATGAGGTGCACCAACATCTCCCCAAGAGGATAAAGGACTAGGATTTCCCCCAAGGGAAAATCCTTGGTTGGTGGACTCCATTTTCTCAACCTAAGACCAACGAGGGAACAGTGACGTTACTCCATTTAAAATAAATTTTATGACACTTTGACACAACTTGTTTTTTCAATTTTTAAGAGTCTAGAAAAAGCTAAAGATTACTCTAGTCGCCTTTGATTTTTAATGAGCCTGAAGTGACAAGTGCTCAGATGGACCTTTTCCTTTAAGGAGTTTGAAAAGGAACGAAAGAGACTACTCTGGAAATCTAGACAGCGGGATTACCAAACCAATCACAAAACTACAAAATACTTTTTACAGTACGACAGTCAATCTTCCCAAATGTTGTGTTCAGTGCATTGTGATCGATAGGGCGGCAGACACGGCTTCCGCAGGATAAAGGATATAGCCTATTGTGGTCTCCCAATATATACTTGACGGTACGTGGGAGCACAAGTCTGTGCTGGCACTTGTCGTCTCAAAGAGGAGGAATTACCCAACCTATGATGAAAGCGATAGTTACTAGGCTTTACAACACCGAAATACGTCTCTAGCCTAGACTTCTAAATGTTGTGCGTTAGGTTCCAAAGCATTTTTATGTTCATTGAATTTATTTTACAGTTGATATTTCTTAAGAAGTTTTCCTTTAAGGTTCACCATATGATGTAGATATACAATTCCTAAAATGCAATCTAAGATGATAAACAGTCTTTTATTCTTCTTTTTGCAATGAAAAACCTAGCTACTAAGGAAAGAGAAGCGAGATTCTTTCAACATAGAGCAGAGAGCACACACTAGATGCACTATCTTAAATCAAAATCAACAAGCAATCTAAATGCAAATGCACATGCCTGTATTTGTTTTCTGCTTTCTTAATGTGTGAATGACAAAAAGAATTCTAAGTAAAAATCTAAATTATCTTTTCAAAGCGACAGTACTAACAATTTTCTCTTCAAAAGACGAAAGGAAGACTATGACGACACTTTGCGATTTTGAATTGAAAACTGCTTTCGACACTTGAAATACTATTAATTCAAATCTAATACAAGAGTAATAGTGTAATAGACCATCAAAAATAGTAGGATTCTTTTCTTTGACTGAAAATGACACTTGCGACACTTCCAAATCAAAAGACGACAATTTGATTAAGCTACTTTTTTGTAAATGATAACTGTAAATGGCGAAAAATACATAAAAACATTCACAATTCTTTGTAAAATGGAGTCTTAATGATGCAAAGGAATGGAGTTTCTATAGTGGTATAATGATCACAGAAAACAAAACTCCTGAATAAAGCTGAAGAGAGTGAAGAAAAAACCAAAATCTGGAGGCAGAAATAGTCTTATCTGATCATCACACCTGTAACACAGGGAAACAGGGATGCATCTCACCTACTGCACACGGGAGGTATGATGCATCTAGACTTCCAAGAGGAGAAGGTGCTATGAGCCAGGGATGAGACTTCAACTTGGTTTTTGGTCACAATTTGCATCTTAGTTCAGGGATTTAGGCCGAGCTAATGATAGTCAGTAAATGCAAATCATAGGGGCTGATCTAATGAGGTTACTTGAGCCACCACCAGGGCAATTAGGATGTTTGCAAATCAATTGTTTAGTTTATAAACAAAACCTGGAGATGGACTAAAGTAGCATTGATCTACTTTACAGTTGCATAGCAAAAGCAGTTTGAAGGCTAGCTAGCTTAACTTCAAGCTCCGTCTCTAGTTTATAAAGAAAACAAATATAAACAAGAAAACAAGGTATTCGCTCCCCAGTGGAGTCACCATTTTGTTATTGGGAAATCTAGTGTCCATTTAGAGCTGCTAGTCCCACTAAGACAGGTAGCTATCTTAGAAACAAACAAACTAAAGTTACTTTCATTTTCCTTTATGAGAAGTAGATAGGAGAGAAGCAAAGAGTACCAACCTTAGTCTTTTGCTTGGTTCCTTGCTTGTTTCCTCTCCCCTCTGACAGATCTTTGCTGCTCCTTCCTTTCTTACCCCACTTCAAAGAGAACCTGTAAAGTTAAAGCAACATGATACCATCAAAGCACATATATCTATGATCATAAACAATATAGGACCAGATATATATTGACCACACAAATGCATATATCAACTCAAACATACAAGAATGTGGAGGAAAACTCGAATAACTTTATTTATAGAAAGAGTAGAAGAGAGGATTACAACCCATTGATCTGACCCAACGCCATCCTCCCAGTATAAAAGCCCTTCTTCACCTCATGAAAAGCTTAGATCACCCAACACTATGAGGTTCCACCAAGAAACCAACAACACTTCCTTACAAGATACAAGATTCCAACCTCTAACCTCTGGGATGAGGGATCCATATATAGATGTTTGCAGGTGGGTGAGTCAGCTTTTGGGTTTTTGATTAGTGTCATTTCTTTGATAGTTCTCAATTCCAGTTGGAGATTTCATGATCCCTTATTCATCCTTGGGCGAATTCAGAGAGGCAAGTGTCATAGGAGAAGTTTCTGGAAGATTCCATGATCACCCACCTTGCAAACTATCTCTGCCATTTGTCTACTCTCACCCATCACACCCCATAGAAGGGCTTTCCAGTATGCATCACACCCCCCATGTGCATTAGGTGAGATGCATCGCACTTTGACCATGGAGCAGGTGAGATGGTCTAGTTTTGACCAGTCCTGAGCAGTTTTTCATGGAGAACTTCTGGGAGATGATGTAATCAGCTGACCTTGTTCCTTTAGGGTATGAAACAACACTTTTAGGGACTTAGAAGCCCTTGATTTATGGACATATGTGATTGCGGTTGTAGTGCCCAAATATGTCTATAACACTAGCCATGACAGGAATTTTGTCAAACATTTCACAAATATGTAATATACAAGTGTAAATAACATATCTAAGCATAAGGGTCTCATACTTATTTGAGTTTCGCTATGAGACATTGGCGCCTCAACACATCAGCTTCCATTTGATCCATTAGGTCATAAATACATTTTTCATTCATTTACAAGTAAAAACATGATGAGAGCCATACATAGCTACTGACATAAAACACATACATAACCAGCATAATAGAAGAAAAAATACCAGTGAAATGACAACCATATGATCAACATATAAACTAGTATAATACTCATAGAAATACAAGGAGCACTAACCTCATATTAATGATGCAAAATAAACCTGGAATGGGACTTCAACATTCCACCCGACCGTAGAATGTCTTAGCCAAATCTCTCTTCACACATTCACTCCCATGCCATATTCCAAGCATGAATGTGGGATCTCACAGAACACATCAATTCAAAACCATCCAGGGCTTCTAGAGGTCATCCACTTCAAACCATCAAACAATCATCCCACCTCATTATTGGACATCACAAAACCATCATCATATTGGTCTCTATCCAAACCTTCCAGGGCTTCCAGAGCATTTGTCCAACCAAGGCTTCCAGGACTAGCAACTCAACCCACAAATTTTACCAAGCTTCCATAGTGTTTGTCCAACTAGGGATTCCAGGACTATAACTCAACCCACCAAGGGCTTCTAGAGCATCTTTCCAACCAAGACTTCCAGGACTAGTAACTCAACCCAAGCTATTATAGGGCTTCTAGAGAATTTATCCAACCAGAGCTTCAAAGATTAATAAATCAACCCAAGCTAAGGAAACATGAGAACCAACCAAAACAAGTAATGAAATAAGCCCACAATCTGTATGTTTATCCAAGAAATGGCAATGCTAGGAAATCCACTGTTAATCCTGACCATCCTCCATGCCAATTCTAGATCATAACCATCAAACCACATGCATATGCCACTGATTCAAAAACTAGTGAGAAAAACATACATGTAACTTGATACGTGGAAGAAAAACCTATTGTAGTTGTTGACCTTGATGTCCTCTTGCAATTTCCTACTCTTCCTTTTCCTTCTTGCTCCAAAACTCTAAATATGCCACACTCTCCAAGAGTGCTCCAAGAAAGCTCTGTGTCCAAGAGTATGAGAGAGAGAAGAGAGAGAGAGCTCCAAAACTAAACTACCATAAGCTTACCCATTGATCCTCGGAAGCCTTTTTATTAATGAGGTCTCTATTTTCTTCATTTTCCTCCTCACATGCAACTTGTGACCTTTCACCTCCCTTTTCTCCTAATTTCAATTATTTTCATAAATAAAATGCCAATTAATGCCTCTTACCTTTCCAAAGCCTTTTCTATTTCCTTTTCCAATTTCCTTATCCATAATAAATTGAATGAAGACCCAATAGGATGTTTTACCCAACATTCAACTTCGAATACGTGTCCCATGACTATGCTCTTATATAGTTTTACATGGATTTTTAACTAGGGTTGTTAGAGAACCCTCCCCCTTGGAGGAACACCATACTCAGTGTTCAATGACACTTATAACCAACAAGACTGTTGAAAACAAAACATTCTATCCATGGAGCTCTATAACATAGCTCATTGCGGTATTTACAATGAAAATTTGCTAAAGCATGACAAACATACCATTTACTTGAGCTTTATAACATAGCTCGTTACAGTATTTACACTAACAACCACATATACTTATGAACATTTTCTTCAACCAGCAATAACTATACTATTTGTGGAGCTTTATAAACCATCTCAATACAATATTTACAATAATATACACATATGCACATATACACATTTTCTCATATAGAAAAGGAAAGGATATGATGCTTGTATTAATCAACAAGGGAATCCAAAGGCTCACACCTCCACCCTCAAAAGTAGTACCAACATTCACCTCCTTCCCAGGAAGTCCAGAACCCATTGCCAAAGTCAAAGCTGCATCCAATGTCGAATGCTATAATCCCACGCCATTTGTCCTCTCCATTGAACAATTACTGGCTCATTGTTCTAGGGTGCACTCCAAATTTGCATATGATTCCATCTAGCAATGCTAATGACCAAAAAAAATTCATCCCCAACCTTCCCGTCTCTACTACATAGTCCCTCGGGCAATCCAGTCACCCCCTTCTGTGTAGTCACACACCTTCCAAGTTCTGCATCGAAAGATAGAAAAACCAAGGTATATACCTTCCTCAAAACCATGATACTGGTCATACCATGCTCATGGAAACCAATGGACACTATCGGGTACCAGTGTTCCATAATGGCCTTGCTCTTGAATGCTTTACCAACATATTGCTTCCTACTATAATTCCTTGTAGTCAGCTTCAACCACCCAACTAGGAATTTTTGTGCTTCCTATACCAAGCACATAAATTTCATTACATTTAAAATAATTTCACATCATACCTCATTGGTAGTTCATCAATAAGGTACACAGTCCCTCGAGCAATCCGGTCACCCCCTTCCATGTAGTCACTCACCTTCCAAGTTCCGCATCGAAAGATACAAAAACAAAGCATATACCTGCCTCAAAACCATCATATCAGTCATAGTATGCTCATGGAAATCATTGGACACTATTGGGCACTAGTGTCCCATAATGGCCTTTCTCCTGAATTCTTTACCAACATACTGATTTCTATTATAATTCCCTTTTGTTGGAGATGCTAATTCTTGTAGTCAGCTTCAACCACCCAATAGGGCATTTTCGTGCTTCCTGTACCAAGCACATAACTTCCATTAGATTTAAAATAAATTTAAATAAATGCACATCATACCTCATTGGTAGCTTTTCAATAAGGTACACTTGCAATCCTGTTTACTTCCTGTCAAAAGAAGTCAAACTAGCATCTTTGACCAAATCATCATGAATAAACATATTGCCTCCCATATCACAAAATAAATAGATCAACTACCTTAAAAATTATCCTTTTCGAGGGGGAAACCTCCTTTACATTACATAAATGAAAAAAATGACAAAACCTCCTTTCTATATATAGGATTATAAGGGATCACAATATAATCAGATCCTACATAACAACAATATTGTAAGGGAACAATAATAACAATAGTGGGCTGCTATGGGACACAATAATAATAATATGGGGACTACATCAGAACAAAAATAACAATAAGGTGGCTACAATAAAAATAAAAATAAGGGGATACACTATTATTATAGGGACCTGGCATGCCCCTCTCCTTCAAAAAAGTATTTTCCTCAACACTTGAGTAGTTTTGGATGCTTCTGTATAAAATTATCATCCTCCCATGTGGAATCTTTTGTGGGTAAGTTCTTCCACTTGATGATATACTCTGAAATTGATCTATTTCGTAGCTGTCAATTTCTTGTTTCCGTGAATTCTTCAAGTTCCAATATGATTTTTCCTTCCTCGTCAAGTTATGGAAATATTATTTGAATTGGGAGCTTGTCACCTATAACCTTCTTTAAGCATGAAACATGGAAAACTGGGTGCGCTCTAGAAGATGCAAGAAGCTCTAATTTGCATTCCATAGTACCAATATTTTGCAACAACTTGTAAAGACCATAATACTTTGGTGATAATTTATTATCCTTCTTAGCTTGTTTGAGGGACATTTGTTTGTATGCTTATAGCTGTAAAAATACCCAATTGCCTACATCAAAACTTCTTTAGCTGTGATGCTAATCTGCTTATTGTTTCATTCGATTGTGTGCCAAATTAAGGTTATCCTTTAAGAGTTGGAGAACTTGTTGTTGAATCTTGATGTGTTATTCCACTGCCTGAAAGTTAAAATTTTCTCTTGAAGATGATGTGATGGACAGTGGATGATATCCATGAAGTGCCATAAATGGGGTCATTTTTGGTGCAGTATGGAAGGAAGTGTTATACCACCATTCAACCAGAGGTAACCACTTGACCATTCTGTTTGTTTATCAAATACAAAGAATAAAATATATCCTTCCAAACATTTGCTCACTGTCTTATTTTTCCCATCAGATTTAGGATGATAATATCAGCTATGAGCTAATTGAGTGCCTAGACAAGAAAATAATTTCGTCTAAAAATTTCCAGTGAAAATTGGATCTCTGTTGCTTACAATAATCTTTGGGTTTCCAAGTCATTTTTGAATTGTGTCCATAAATACATCAAGAACCCTTCGTTGCAAAGCCTTCAGGTTGCTTCAAGTAGATTTCCTCTTCCAGATCCCTGTGAACAAATGTTGTCTTCACATCCATCTGTTCTACCTCAAAATCAAAAGCAGCAGCAATAGATAAAAGTAATCTAAAAGAAGTTACCTTGGCAACAGGAGAAAGAATATCACCAAAATCAATTCCTAGCACTTAGGAATAACCTTTTGCTACCAACCGAGCTTTGTATTTCTCCACTTTTCCTTCTGCATTTGTCTTCTTTTTGAACACCCATTTGCTGCCAATGGGTTTCCTTCCAGTCGGCAACTCCACCAGATCCCAAGCCTCATTTTTTTGCAAAGATGCCATTTCATCAACCATGGCCTCTTTCCAGAGTTTTCCATCCTCTGAATCTACTACTTCCTTCATATTTTTGGGATCATCGTCAGTAGTAGATAAAGCAAAATTTGAACAGAAAGTAGATGGACTATACCTTTCAGGCTGCCTTCTTTCTCGAACTGATCTTCTCACAACCGGAGTTTGTGGCTCTTCATCTTTTGATTCATCCTCTGCTGTAGAGTCTGATTCTTCCTCCTTTAGCTCAAACTCTATCTTCTTAGGTTCCTTTCGTTGGACTTCATGCATATTTCACCTCTCTGAACACAACATCTCAGTTGTACACAACCTTCCATGTGACTGGGTTCCAAAGCTTATAACCCTTTAAACCATCCTTATACCCAATAAATATGCAATTTTCAGATTTACTATCCAACTTGGTTCATTTCTCCTTTGGAACATGTACATATGCATCACATCCAATAACCTCAGATGTGAAAGAGAGGGTTTCTTACCATTCCATACCTCTTGTGGAGTCTTATCCTCCAACGCTGATTAAGGTGATCTGTTGACCAGGTAACATGTAGTATCCACTGCCTCTACCCAGAATTCTTGTCCTAACCCAGCACCACTGAGCATGCTTCTTTCCCTTTCCATCAACGTCTTATTCATTCTTTCTACAACTCCATTTTGCTAAGGTATATATGGAGTAGTCTTTTGCCATGCCATACCACACTTCTTGCAGAATTCTTCAAATTCCTTACTACAAAACTCTCCACTGTTATCTGTCCTCAACACCTTTATCTTCTTCTCTGTCTGGTTTTCCACTTGAGCCTTAAATTATTTAAACTTGTCAAATACTTCAGATTTCTTCTTAAGGAAATATATCCATGTATTCCTTGAGAAGTCATCTATAAATTATACATAGTACACAGACTTACCCAGTGATGGAACCTTCACAGGTCCAAACATGTCACTATGCCCAAGTTCTAATATCTTTTTCGCCCTCTTACTACCAAAGGGGAAACTCACCCAATTCTGCTTCCCATATACACAACTTTCACAAAAATCAAAATCCAAAGAGCTATTACTCATACCTTCTACCATACCTTTACCATGAAGTATCTAAAGGCCCTTTCCTCCAATATGTCCAAGCCTTTGATGCCACAGTATGTTCTTCTCTCCAGAGACCACTAGATTTTCTGCTCCACTTTCAGGAACCACAGAACTATTGCACCCATCAATAATAGTGCTACCTTGTAGCTTGTACAGAGTTCCAATCCGAACTCCTCGCATCAATACCAATGCTCCCCGAACCATCTTGTAGGTATTCTTCTCGAATACTGTTTTTACACCTGCATCATCCAACTTGCTAACAGAAATCAAATTTCTAGCTAATGCAAGAATATGTAGAACACTTGAAAGCGTTCTAACCTTTCCACCTTGCAACTTCAACTTTACTTTTCCACGACTAACGATTCTAGTCTTCCGGTCATCTCCCAAGAAGACATCACCACCATCATATTTCTCATACTCGCAAAACCACTCTCTATGGGGAGTGACGTAAAAGGATGCACCTAATTCAATCAACCATGCCTCATGATTTACATGTGTACTTGAAGAAGCCAAGAACACATCCCCACCTTCATCTGAGGTGGTTTTCGCCTCTGCAAAAGGAGCCTCATCAAATCCCTTTCCTTTTTTAGGAGCTTTAGATTTACAATCCCTTTTGTAGTGCCCTTCCTTTCCACATTTCCAACACACCACCTTTACAGGTTTTCCTGGAGATTTAGATCTCCCTTTAGATTTAGATCTCCCATTTGATGACTTATTTTTGTTTCTGTTTTGGGTTCGCCCTCATACAGACAAGGCATCACCATTTTGGCTCTCCATATTTTTCCGTCTCATCTCCTCCTTCAGTAAGGATGAGACTATTTCATCAAAATGTAAGGCAGTTGCATTGCTACCTATTGCAATAACCAGACTATCCCACGAATATGGTAAAGAACACAACAAAGTGATGCACTTATCTTCATCTAAAATTTTAATATCAACAGATGCTAACTGACTTGCCAAAGTATTAAATGCATTCAGATGCTCTATCATCGAGTCTCCATCTTTCATCCTCAGGTTATACAGATTTTTCTGTAGGAATAGTTTATTCACCAGAGACTTAGATTGGTACAAAGTCCCTAACTTGTCCCACAAAGCCTTCGTTGTAGCTTCCCCTGATACATTCAACAATACTGAATCGTAGACACACAATCGTATTGTGCTCTTTGCCTTCTGATCCAACTTCTTCCATTCTTCATCAGACACTCCCGTTGGTTTAGTACTTGTATCTACCGCGATCCACTAGTGTTTATCCACCAACAGATCCTCCATCTTGAGTTTCCACAACTCAAAACTCTGACCATTAAATTTCTCGATCTCTATCTTTCCACTACTCACCATCTTCTTTCACCACTAGAATCGATCTTCCAGATCTGCAACTAAACAGGGTCTACCACAAGCCCGAGAAACCCCTCAGCAACAAAGGCATCCCCTTGAAGCCAAAACACCTCTGATACCAAATGTAGGTTTTAACCCCGTACAGAAATTACCTACATACAAATTCTAAAATACAAAAAATAAACAATGCGAGATCATAACACATAAAACACATATACATAGAGATTTTCCCTTGGATCCCAAAACCGGGACTACCAGCTTGATTTTTCATTATGTTCCTTTCAATGTTACAATACATATTTATACATGCTGAAGCATCCAATACCATGGACCCAAAAACCATCGCGTCCAAAACCATGGACCGAAAACCATCGCGTCCAAAAAACATGTGCGAAAATCATGCACAAAACCATAGGTGGGTCCGCCCAACCTAACATAGGGTCCAAAACCAAAATTTTATGGGGCGCTGCCCCGGACCCCAAAAAGTGGGGTTACGGGTGCCCTTCAAACCCCCTGTTAACTACGTGGAAAGAATATAACACAACCCAACAATAACTTGTTTTTTTTCTATGCTTAATCATGACTTTTTGCGACAACATTTTCATTGTAGCATTAACAAAATATGTGCCCCAATTTCTAATGAGAGTTAAGAGGCATCCAAATCTTTTCATAATTTTTTATAGATAAATTTGGTTTGCTTCTTCTTTAGTACAAGTCTCAACAAGTTCAACCTCTACCCACTTTGTTAGATATTCAATTATAGTAATTATATATTTGGCACCAATCCTCTTAGATCTTAGAGGAAAGGATTAGACAAAGTCAATGGCCCAAACATCAAAGGGAATACTAGGAGTAATCGGCTATTATGGAATTTCATTCTTCTAGAATGGTCAATCTATTCTCTAGCATATGTCACATTTCTAGACTTCTCTTCAACAATCTTGAAATATTGTAGGCCACCATAATACTTCTTGAAGGATCTTTTCTGTTATAATATCACTCTGAAATTATTTACTCATCAGTCCTTTTTCGGCTTCTTCAATTATTCCTTTTCTCTTGTGCTTTAAAACACACCAACAAATTACCCCATATACTCCCAATTTATATAACTATCCTTTAATTAGAGTGAAATGAGTTGGTTTCATTGTTAATACTTTCTTTGTTTTCTTAAACAACTCTTGTTAGACGCAAGATCACATTGAGAGGGGGGTGAATCAGTGTGGTAGAAAATTTAATATTTCAACACATTTTACCATTAGAAAATTATGTAACAATGTACCATAACCATTTGCAACATAAAAATAAATAAAACAATGCATCAAGAGGCCATCATCACATCAACACACATGGACACAAACTTTTATGTGGAAACCCATAATAGAGAAAACCACAAATTATTATTCTTCTTCTTCTTCTTCAATTCATTACATAGATTTGCAAGAACTGACTTGTTGGAGGCACCCACCCCAAAATATACAAGCAACTACTTGTGATAGGATACAACCTTATTGAGGCACAAACCTTGAAAATATGCAAGAAACTACTCACTATAGGCTACAACCTAATTGAGGCACCAACTTCAGAAATTAGCAAGCTTTGACTTGTTATAGGATTCAACCCGATTGAGGCACCAACCTCAGTTGAGGCACCCACCTCCTTCTTCAACTTCATGTGCACCAATTTTCATAAAATTTCACGCTGGATCCACTTGCTCTTCAATCAATATGAATATTCAAACCAAACAAATTGTTGTTATCACATTGTTCTCAAAAACTTGTCATATCTTGTCCATACTTTGTTCCAACCTATTCACCAATTTAGTCACATAAAACCCTTCTTGAAACATGTCTCTTCCATGCACCCAAAACCAACTGCAACCTACTCATAAGCTCCCAAAACACATAATAGTGATTATGATCATCAAAAATACATTATCAAGGTTTTTATGCCTTCATAATTATTCACCATTGAACCTTGATCTTCATGCCTCTTCCAAATTCCAATTTGGCTTATAAATGACCCTATAAACCCCCAAAAATTATATAAAAACAAATATCAAATTAAATGTTCTACAAAGTGGCCAATTCCTAGCAAAAGTTTTACAAAATGTACATTGTCGGCTTATTAATCATTTGAAAAAATGTAATTTTTGGGTGAAAATAAAAAAAATTATTTTCTAACCTAATGACTACCAAGTTTTGAACTAGTGACCTCAGATATGTTATACAAGCCCACTACCAACTTCTCTCTTTTTTGCTGCTTATTATATCATATTCCTAAATCATCAATATGATTACTCAATCGAGAGGAGTGAGTTTTGAGCCCATAACTACCCAACATCCAATGAAAACACTCAATAGTCAAGTTTTTTAAACCAAATCTGGCATGACTCAACCCCCACTATCACTAAAAAAGTAACTTAATCAAACCAACACTTGTGCTTAGTAAACAATGGCTCTAATGGAAATGCACCACGATATCTTTGGTTAAGCTTAAACATGGTTATATGTTTGCGAGACAATGGTGGAACTTGGGCACAAATTATCCCAAGCATATAATGATGGAACTTAGCCACCGCCCCTTGTCAACAAACTAATGAGCCTCACCTGATGGAACCCGACTACTGGCCAATGATATCAACTATGCAATGGTGGAGCTTGATCGCATCCCTCTTCAGAATGATCAAACAATAGTGAATCCCTACCAAGGGCTTCCATCATCAATCCCAAACAAATAATTGAAAGGCTTGGCCACTCGACTATTTTCACTGGTCAAACATCAATGAATCTAGGCCTCAAGCCTTTTTTTCAAATGATCAAACACGCAATGGTGGTGCTCATCCATAGGCCTCTTTTCAATTATCAACAAAGAATAAAACTCAACCACAATATTCAATCAATCAACAATGGAGTTTATTCATAAGCCTTTGATTACATTCAAACCATAATGTGATACTCAACCACTAGTCTTTGTCTACAGTCAAACAATGGTGGCGCTCACCCAAGAACTTACTGAATATAAAAATGTTATAAAATAAAATTAAAATAAAATATTTTGATTTTGAAATGAGTTATGGTTTTTGAGCAAGTGGTTTTGATCTGATCCATGCCATTGTAACAAAGCCTATTTACAAGTTAATAATATCCATGATAAAATGGGTAAACATCAATGGTTATGAATCTTGTTATATTTTAATGGGGTTGTCTTTAGTGTGACTTTTTGGACTTTCGGGTGCAGTAATCCGACAAAAATATTTGATGTAACATCTTGATTTGTGTTATTTAAACTGGTTTTTTTTACTGTATATATGGATTCAAGACCCTTAGAAACCACTATGGAACTTCGATTGTGCATGGGTTACCCATCAAGCTTTTGATTTCAATAAATTTCTGCCGGATTTTAGAGAAATTAGACCAAAAAAGCCCATCGGAAAATATTCCAAAAAGTCTCACTAAAGACAACTCGTATTCTAAGTGTTAAGTTTTAATTTAAAAAATGTTATAAAATCAAATTAAAACAAAAAAAAAAATTAAATTTTTTTATTTTGAAATGAGTTATGGTTTTTGGACATTGGTGTAGAAATTCCTTGTAGATTCAAATTGCTTATGTAATTTTCTAAAACAAAAGACTTGAAACTACTCTACTCATAAGTGGAAACAATTAATCGATCAAGAAATCATGAAGCATACAAGAGAAAGAATTAAATCAAAACATTACATAATGATTTCCTGGGGAAAGCCATAGCTAAAAACCCCTACTATTTGTATATTGCATTAGTCAGAAAATATGAGAAGATCACAATGTTTTGCTCAAGCCCAAGCAACCTCTGCATTATCTCTATCGTCTCACAACTTCCTAGACAAGACTTGGCCAATACTTAACCATTTTTTTGCTTGCCCAAGTCCCTATTTCCTTGTGTTGTTTCCTTGGGAATTAGCCCCTATTAATTAGGGAAATTCCTCAATTGGAATTGTGCAATCCATCATAGGCCTTCCTCTGACTGCATGCACTACCTGTACAATTTGGATGATTATACAACTAATAGCACATTGCCCTTGAACTCCAATTTCAACTGGGTAACTCTCAAATCACACATGCATGAGTTATTTATGATTGAATTATCAGTTAACTTGTTGAACACATGAAGCAACACCCCACTATTAGACCTCCTACTAGTTCCTCCATCAATTAGAGCTAGTTTAACTTACTTTAACTCAGTTAAACTGAATTAATTAATTACAACTTAAAATAAACTCAATCGGGGCTCCTATAAAGTATGAGACACTCTACATGACTCAAGTTAGACCCTCAACTTGAATTAAGTGAACCAACTAAGTCAAATTAACTTAGTTAACTCATACAAGTTGTCATGTGATGTGGAATTACAATTTTTCTCCTAATTTCATTCAAGGGAAAATTAAATCAAGATTTTTCTTGTTGCATTTTCAACACTCCCTCTCAACATGAAAGGGATTATCAAATACCCCAATCATGCCTCTACTCGAATTTTCCTCTTGACAATGCCTTAGTCAAGGTGTTTGCATCCAATTCCTCTATAGGAATGTACTCTAGCAACATGATTCTCCTATGCACACAATATCATAAATGGTGATACCAGATGTTGATATGCTTGCACTGATCATGAAAAACTAGATTCTCGGGGAGTTTTATACAAATCTGATTGTCAGGTTAAATCATTGTAGGATCCATATGTTGACCAAATAACAAAACAAGGATCTTCCTCAACTAGATAGCCTCACAAGTGGCTTGAGTAGCTGGAATATACTCTGCTTCTGCTGAACTGAGTGCAACTTATCTCTACTTCATGCTATACCAAGAAAATGTTGTTGACCCAATACTAAGGATTCCCCTAATGTGCACTTCCTGTCTAATGGATTTCCTCCCCAATCTGCATCTATGAATCCTTGAAGCTTCACTCACTCTGTCTGTATGTGCCAAAGACCGAATTAAGTGGTGCCTTTGAGGTATCTCAACACATGTTTAGTTGTCTTCCAATAGAGCTTAGTTGGCTTAACCATTACTTCACTAAGTTGGTTAACTATAAAACACATGTTCAATCATTTGTTCACCAAGTACATAACTGAACCAACAAGTTTCTTCTAAATAGTAGCCTCTACCACTTCACCTGAATTAGCATCTTCCTTCCTCCAATTCCCTATTAGATGAGTCTCCATGGGTTTGCTTCTCTCCATGTGGAACTTCTTCAGTATCTCGTTGGAATACTTTCCCTGAGAGATAAATAGTTCCTCATCTCCTTGCCATACTTCCATACCAAGGAAATAATGCATGAGCCCTAGGTCCTTCATCTCTAATTCTCTTGCAAGATCATTTTTGCAATATCTAACTAGCTTCTCTTCACCTATTAGAATTAAGTCATCAACATATAATACTATAATCTATAATTTACCTTCAACCACAATATGGTAAAGGTTTGAATCTGTTTCACTTTTGGTGAAGCCCAACCTAGTGAAATAGTTGTTGACCCTGGTTTACCAAACATGGGGTGCTTGTTTCAATCCATACAATGCTTGCTTGAGTATGCACACATGTGACTCTTATTTGAAGGTATTAAATCCTTCCGGCTACTAAATGTACTCAATCACTTCATTGAGAAAGGTTGTCTTCACACTCATTTGATGTATCTTCCATCCCATCTGTTGGCTTGTTGGGGCCTGACCCAGGTTCAGTGTTAGTTTAGCCAAGCAAATCCCTACACTACTGGCCCTTTCGACATCAGCCTGTGGAGCATGGACTGAAGTCTCACCCGAAGCAGTATGGGGGGATGTTGGAACCAAGTTTCTACACCCTAAGATGGTCATGATGTCGGTTTATTCCTTCTATCCCTGCCTTTACATAGGTCACTTATTTTTATGGCTTTCCAGACTATCCCTCTATTCCGCCCTTCAGTACCTCTGCAAAAGGGTACGATTAGCCTTCGCACATCCCTAACATGTGTCTTAGGTACTTTCGTGTTGTTATGGCAGCATACCATGTAGATTCCCAAACTAGTTTGAGTGTCTTACTTATCTTATTAGACAATCATAGTTAGCACCACGTAAACATATTTTCTTACTTGCATTCACTTAACCAATGTAATTACATACATTCGACATAGAATTTGCAAAATACTTCTCTTTATTGATATCTTTCAAGTGATTACAGACTCTATCCACCCTGTGCACACAGCTGCAGCCGTTCGCGCACTCAGCTGCGAACTTCCACCCTAGGCCTCTGTGAACTCAGCTACAAAGCCTCTACCTACACTACGACCTAGAACTTAGACTTGTTACTTCATAGCTATGACTATCTGACTCTATCCCATGACTCTCAAACTACTTAGAGCTTAGCTCTTTTTATACAATCCCATGGTCTGCAAACCATGGGTAGATCTTTTACAACCAAATTTACTTTACAAAAATAATGGCAGACAACCCTTTATGACTCATGACACCTTCACAGTCCGTGACCACAAAATGCGGAGACCTTACAATTTTATTACAAAATTTGACCCAAACATGGGCTTTTAGCCCCAAAAATGTCCTTGGGGGATCCTGTTCCCAACGGGCCCCCAACACAAACATCGTGACTCACCCTCAAGTCACTTGGCAGGAGCGGATATATTTGCATGAATTCCTTCTAGCTCAACTCATATGACTACAACCTCAGTCGTGCACTGTGCAACCACCTGCTTCACGTGTTTGACCATTTTCTCAGTCACTGCTCCTAAACTATCAGTATGAAGCTTTTGCTGAGTGGCTTGTAGGGTTGCAAGCTTTCCTTCAATAGAGCTTGTCACTATGTAAGCTTCATCTAGAGAGGGCTTCAGTATTGCCTTTAGCACTGCTTCCTTGTGCAGCGCTGCATCCACCTATTCTTTCAGCTGCTTGGCCTCCTACAACTTTGCTAGTCTTTGTGTCAGCATGATGGTTTACCCTGTGCTCTTGACCTCATCATAACATTGTTGTAGCTCGCACGCTTCCGTCTCCAGTAGTTGTACATTGGGGTCCTCCTGCAAGCTTGTCAGGACCTCAAACGACTGCTCAAAAAGTTATGTGCAGTCAGCTATTGCACTATCCACCATCACTACTACTTCTGTGATAGCAGTTTCCCACTACACCTTAACTACCGGTAGAGTTGAAGGCTAGGCCTTCAACTGCAACTCTATGATCTACAGGTTCAACTCTAACTAAACCTTCACCATCTCAGTGTGAGTGTCGCACACCCCCGTAGCCAGTTTGTGGATGCACACCTCGACTAGCTCCTCCTCAGGAATGGCCAACTCTAGAACCATTCAACATGCCTCCTCAGTGACCTACATAATGCGCTTGTTCTGATTGGTTGTCTCGGTCACAGCAGTGATGGCAGAGTCTTGTTGTAGTTTCATCTACTCATTCTTGATCCACTATTCACTAATCACCTAGAGGGTGCGATGCTCATGGGCTGTCAGATTTACAATCACTCCATCCTGCAAGAGGTGGAGCATTTCATCGGGGAGCACTGCCAGATTCAACCCTACTTCCTTTAGGGCACTAATAGTAGGCCTGTTAGTTTCGTTCTTCATGGTCACCGCTCCATCAGGTAACACTATCATGTTGGAGGCCTTCGCGCGCGGAATCTTGGCAGCTTCTGAAGTGCCAAAAGCCAGGGTGATAGACACAACACCAGCCTGAGACGTGCAGGTTTGCAGCTCCTACAAACCTGTCTAGATAGCCCCCAATATTATTTGTTGTTGCTACTCAAACTGTCGCAGGGCCTCCGCAGTGACATCCCTCACTGTGCCACCGATATCATGCAAATTGCCCTCTGTCAGTGTGATAGGGTCCAATGATGTCTTGGTAGCTTTTAATTTCTTCTTGGACCCTCCTTTCTCCTACTCCCTTAGGCGCTTGATGCAGGCGAACGTCTCCTGAGGGTTTGCACCATGTTATTTAGTCTGCTTGTCTGTCTCCTCCTCTGTCTCATGTGAAGGTGACCTTGCTCCTTTGTCATAGCTTCGCTCTATCCCACTTGTCTACTGTGTGCCATCACACTCCGCCTGGGCCTTGTCAGTGGCCTCCTTCTTCCTCTTTTCAACTAGCTGAGCCATCTTTAGCTTGGCCTCCTTTTTTTCTGCGCAACAAACCTACTTCCTCCCACCACCAAGTCTGTTGTAGCACGCCACTTTGTTGGCCATTAATCAAGTACCGCATTAATCACATCATCTATTTCTAGGTAAGGTCATTCGTACCATTTCTTTGCAAGGTCCTTCCATGCCCTGATGGATACATGATGAAAATCATTTTTAAATTCTATGTAGCCCTGTGGGTTGTCATATACCGTAGGCAACAATTGCAGCTTGCAATTGATGGCCATCCAGATGTTCATCTCCATCAAGATCCAGAAGATGTTTCTATCCTTGATGCGCTGCACATCCTTGGTCGCCCATACTGAAGGGTACTTCGCTTCTTCTGGTAGGTCTAGTGCGACCGAAGGGAATTGACTGTCCTCTGGCAGCTCCCATGCTACCAGCACAATTGACAACAAGAGCCACACATAGTAGAACGTCTTGCTGAGCTCCTGCGCTCTGCGGCAATTTGCTAGGAAGTCTCCACGAAGGTAGTCTGACCAGTTGAAGTGGACTCCTTCAATGCACTGGGCTACTAGCATGACGATAGGCATCAGCACCTCATCGGCATGACATTTCCTCATCACTTTCCCTGCTACAATCTATGTAGCTACCTTCACAACAGGGTCGCAGATGCTGGAAATAGCATATATGTGTGGCTTCTTCACCAATTTAAATTTTCTTTCATGGATTCCGCGAGAGCCTGCTCACCAAATTTTCTGCCAAATATCATGGCCCGATTCTCTCCTATGTAAGACAACTGTGTTATCCTATTAATCAATCTATCTGTGATAGATATTGGCTCCTCTAGCAACAGACACCCATCATGCACCAAGCATAGCAGCTACTTGATGACCAATACTGTCACCGGGGTGCGGTTGTAGTGTGGCACCCAAAGCAGGTTGAGAAACTCTGCCTTGTCTACTCCTCTGAGCCACCTCTGTGGCTCCAATGTGGTCATTCCAATGTTTGTATCGATGATGCAGTGCATCAGTTGCTCGGTCACTAGGTGTGGGAACTTCTCATGATTAGTCAAGTACCAATCCTCAAGTTTAGCAGTGATACCGTGCCAAGTGCGGTCATTTGAACACAATCTCATCTGGCAGAAGAGGGGTTTGCAAGGGGGTCTTGCTCTCATCGATGTCTTTCGGCACCTTAATCTTGGGCTTACGCCATGGAACATACTCAGACAACCGAGTAATAGGGTCAGCACCTTGGGCTTCAACCTCTTCCACTTCTACTCCCACATCCTCATCATCCATCGAGATGTCTTCGATTTCTTCCTCCTCCGGCTCCAAATTTATGGCTTTTCCCTTCTCATGTGTGGTAGGCTTCGGTGGGTTTCTTCTTGCGATGCATGCACCGGTATTGTAGGTTGCTTGCCCTTTTTATCCTTCAACGGTCTTCTTGGTTGGGTTGGGCTTTGGTCTTGGCATTCTCGGTGATTTAGGGACTTCAACTAATACCTCGGCAACCTCTAGAGCAGCTACTTTTGCCTCCATATCAACTTCTGGCACCGACTCCTTGACTCTGGTATCTATAGTTTATGTGGGTGCTGACATAACGCTTTCCAACAGTGCTCGCGACTTCTCTGGTAAGTTTGCAAATGCTGGAGTCTCTTTCAAAGCCTCGAAGAATTCTCGGTTCATGTGTGCCTGAGAGCTCAACAACTCAATTCTCAAAATGCCAAGTATTTTTCACTGGAAAATCACTTGTAATTTATAGGGAATTTTGAATTCAAATCCAACCGCTCCCCCCAAATTCGGTTCATTAATGCCGGATTGGCAGCAGATTTTCAAGGATATGAGCCATAAATTTCATCTTAAATGCCAGCCGCCCACTCCATTTGGCCACATTTCTACCGTCAATTCATGAACAGTGACTTTAACGGTCACTTTCCGGTCAACCTACACGATTTCTCCCTGGGTAGCATAGCTCCCTTCGCACTACCGCAAACCTTGTGACACTTCCTTGCTTCGCACAATCCTCCAATCATGCAGCTCCCCAACTCATGCAGTGTAGTTTATATTCCCAGACCTCCTTTCATCTGCCTAGGGTGCTAAGACTGTGCTACCTTCATCTAGTCACATGGCCAGACCACCGGTGTATGGCTACAATCGACTGCCATTCACCTTTCCTAGGAAGGGTTCTCCATTCAATTTGACCAGCTGTATCACTTCTCTGTCAGTAATTTCCTTAATGAGATAGGGCCCCAACCAGTGCATTCTGAACTTCCCTAGAAATTTATGAAACTTGTTGTCATATAACAAAACTAGGTCATTGACCTTAAAGGTGCGTAACATAATGTGCTAGTCATGTCATGCTTTTTTGCACTGCTTTTGGACCTATTGGTGAAATCCAGCTAGAAATCTCTCTTCCTCAAGCTCATTCAGCTGTTTGAGTCTTTCCTCTAGGGCTTCATGATCCATCATACTCATGAGTGCCACTATGCACAAACTAGGCACGATGTATACCATGGGCATTACTGCTTCAACACCATAGACAACCCAGAAGAGTGTTTGTCCAGTCAACTTCTTGCATGTTATCTGATAGGCCCATAGTACTATGAGTATGTGTAGGTCCCAATCACTTCACTGAGCATTTCAAACCTTATTTAGTGCGTTCTCTAGCACTTTATTGAATGCTTCCACCATCCCGTTAGCCTACGGGTGATAAGGCGTGCTCTTCTTGTGATATACCTGAAATTCCTCCATCAGCGCGCTGATCGTCTCATTCAGAAAGTGTGTACCGCAATCACTTATCAAAATCTTCAGACAGCCAAATCGTGTCAGTACATACTCAAACAAGAAATTGCAGCATTCACGCCTATGTAAACCTTCACAGGTTGTGCCTCTACCCATCGGGTCAAATACTCCATCACGGTGATAATGTACCTCGCTCCCGTCTTTCCTTGGGGTTGGATGGGTCCCACAAAGTTTATCACCCATTTCTCAAAGGGTTGTAACATCATCTATGGATTTATAGGCATCTCATCCCTACACGATGGCCTGCTAGTCCTTTAACATACATCACACACCTTGCAATATGCTTTTCAATCCTGATGGAGGGTTGGCCACAACAACCCTAAGCATAGAATCTTCTACGCGGCTGCTCTCCCTGCATAATTTCCTCCCGCGGTGCCCCCATGAGTGTCTGCAAGGATGTTGCTTCTTTCAAACTCTGGTACATAGCGTCACAATATTTCATTAGACCCCATTTTGTACAGATGCCTAGCAATGACAGAAAAATCTGTCGCGTGCACCACTAACTCCTTCTTCTATTGGATGGTGTACCCATTTTGGGCAGTTCCTGTCGTTAGGAAGTGTATGATATCCTCAAAATGACCATTTGCGATGCACACTGCAAAAAGTTGCGCGTCGAGAAACCCTTCCTCCAAATTAGTGGGCTCTTCCCCTGTTTTGATGTGTGACAAATGGATTGGTCCCACAGTCAGTCATCCAGGCTTCACAATAAATTCAAAATCATATTCCTGAAACAATAATAGCCACGTGCAGATTCTCCCCCCCAACACAGGCTTATTGACTAGGTACTTCAGCGCAAAATGATTTGTGTACATCTTAAAATGGTCTCCCAGCAAGTAATGTCTAAACTTCTGGAGTGGGTATACCATGGCTAGCCCTTCGCGCTCAGTGGTGGAATAGTTCTTCTCTACCTTAGATAACCTTCTGCTTGTGAATGTTATAGGATGGTCCAAGTCTCCTCCACTGGCCTCTGTCAGCGCTGCTCCCAGTGCTATACATAACGCTTCAATGTGTACATGAAACTCCTTCTAACAATCCGGGAAGACTAAGATCGGTGCAGTGACCATCTTTTCTTTTAATACATCTAAGATCTTCTTATAGTCCTCGTTCCAGCAGAATGTGACATCCTTCTTCAAAAACTTTTCCATAGGCACGGTGATATGGGCATAGCCTTTGATAAACTTTCACACTCCTTAGCGCTTCCAAGTTTAGTATCACTGCGATCTTTGTGGGGTCTACCATCAGTCCCTGTTGGCAAACCACATGACCCAGCAGGGTCCCAAAAGGAACACAAAATAGACACTTCTTCAGATTGAGCATGATTTGGTATCTTTGACAAGTATCTAGTATTAGGCGTAAACTGGTGACATGGAATTTCACCGACCCACACACAGTCCAGTCATTAAAGTATACTTCTAGGAACTTATGAATAAATTCCTTGAATGTCACAACGACTACGCGCGAGAAGATTGCAGGTGCATTTTTCAACCCAAATGGCATTACAATGTACTAAAAACAATCCCACTTAGTTGCAAAGGTTGTCTTTCTCCTATCCTCCAACGCGATTTTTATCTGGTGGTACCCCGAGAACCCATCAGTGAAGGAATATGCTTCCTGGCCACCTACATTGTCCAACACTTCATCAATGAACAGAGTCGGGAAAGTATCATGTACGCAAGCATCATTCAACTTTCTGAGATCCACTCATATCCTTATTACATCCTTCTTCTTCTCCTGTACCACCATTGGGCTTACCTAGTTAGATTCTTCCACAGGCTCAATGATGCCTCCCATGAGCATCTTGTCTAGCTCTAAGTGGACCTTTTCCTTATACTTCGGATTGAGACAGTAAGGTCTTTGCTTAACCAGCTTTGCATCGAGCTTCAACGTGATATTCATAACACCTGGGTCCCCTATTATCCCTTTTAGATCCGTAAACTTGGTAGGGAATAAATCCTGGTATTCGCTGAGCAATTCAATGACCTTATCCACCATCGCGTCATCCTAGTAATCTCCAATCTTCGTGAAATTGGGCTCTGCCCCCGTACCAATGTTTACCTGTTTCGTTTTCAGTGGCATGGTTACATTAGGATTCTCAACCTACGATCCTTCAACCTCACAGTGACCTTCTATTTCAGGGATGTTAATCTTTCACGGATCCTCATCCTCTTCTTCAGCAGTTACGTTATAGCATTCTAACGCGTGACTCAGCTGAGTAGCCCACTCAAGCTAAATCAGGGCCAAAGGATCCTGCAGTATCCTAAAGATTGCTACTTTCACGTCTTGTAGTGCCTCGTCAATACAGTCAAACCCGTCTTCATAGCTGAAAGTCATTATGAATCTTTCACACAGAATATCCCATTCACCTGTACCATGGCAGAGCCCTGTTTCTACATACCAGTTCATTGGGATGACATCCAAGGTGTGATAGAATAGTGCACCCATTCAGGTTAGCGCTTCTCTCCATAAGCCTGAGCCCATTTGGCCAAGTGCGAGTGTGGATCATCCTACCCATCATATTTGTCTGTTATTCACACCTTCGGCTTCCCAAAGCATGTTCTCATTGTAGAATTTTCTACAAATCTAGCTCTAATACCATGTAGAAAATCTGATGGTAGGTTAACCCGATAATGCAATATAAATCAAAGCAGAATACTATAACCTACTTCTACTATTGATTTGTAGAAGCTTAAAGATCGAGTTGAACAATATAACCAAAAGAAGAAGAATCAATCGCACAATACACATGAAAATAATTTGGGGAAAGCCTTAGCTAAAAACCCCACACTATTGTATTATCATACATGGTGGAAATACATAGGAATTATACAAATCCTTAGCTCTCACAGCGAGACAGCTCTCAGTATAATCCTCACAGATGCTCACAGGCAATCTTGGCTTCTCTCCAGCTTTCCTCTCTGCCCTCCAAGCTCCTATTTCCTTGCATTGTTCCTTGTGGATGGTTCCCAGTTACCAACTGGATGATCTCCTCTCAAAACAGTGCAATCCTCAAGGATTTATCCTTAACTTCATGCATGAGTTTTCTCCATGAGAAAACACATGCAATTGATAGTACATTGTCCTTGAACATTAATCTCAACTGGGTCTTTCTCATAATAGACATGCATGAGCTTCTAATGAGGGAATCTTCAGTTAACTGGAGTAGCACTAGTTGAGTGCATTAATGCATCAACTGGCTGTTAACTCAGTATTAGTTCCTCAAACAGTTTGGAACTAATTTAACTGGACTTAACTCAGTAAATTGAGTTAACTAATTATAGCTCAAATATAACTCAATCTTATCTCCTTAATTTAAGGGATAACTCTTGCATGACTTCAAAAAGACTTCTAACTTGCTCCAACTAATTAATTTAAAATAAATTAATTAATTATTTCCAAGTAGTTGTTAAGACTAAATTCGATTTTAATTCACAATTTAATTCAAGGAAAAATTAAATTGGAATATTCTTGTTGCCATATTTCAACACTCCCTCTCAACGAGAAAGGGATTATCTGCCACCCCGATCCTATTTCTATGGAACTCGAATTTACACTTTGACAATGCCTTTGTCAAAATGTCAGCATCTTGCTCCTCTGTCAAAATATACTACAGCAACATGATCCTCCTCGCTACATAGTCTTTAATATTATGATACCGGATGTGGATGTACTTGGACCTATCATGAATCCAGAGAGTTTGATACAACTCTAATTATCATAATAGATCATAGTTGGATCCATCCTTTGATCAAACAAACCAACTAGGTTTCTCTGCATCCAGATGGCCTCACATGCTACCTAACTTGCATCCATGTATTCTGCCTCTGTCGAGCTGAGTGCAACCTACCTCTATTTCTTGTTGTGCCAAGAAACTGTTGCTAAACCATGGTTGAAAATCCCTCCTGATGTGCTTTTTTGATCTGATGGACTCCCTACCCAATCTTCATCAGTGAAGCCCTATAGCTTCACTCCCTCTGTCCGTCAGTACCATAATACATACTGAGATGTGCCTCTGAGGTATCTCAATACATGCTTTGCCGCCTTCCAGAACATGTTGGTAGGCTGAACTGTCACTTGACTCAGTTGGTTCACCGCATAGCACAAATCTGGTCGTGTGTTCACTAAGTACATCAATGAACCCACAAGCTATCTATACATAGTAGCCTCTACCACTTCTCTTGAAGCAGCAACCTCATTCCTCCAATTACCTGCTAGAGGGGTATGCATGGGCTTTCACTTCTCCATGTGGAGTCTCCTCAGTATCTCATTGGCATACTTACCCTGAGACACAAACAACTCCCCATCCTTCTGCCACACTTCCATGCCAAGGAAGTAATGCATGAGAACCATGTTTTTCATCTCAAATTCTCTTGCAAGGTCATCCTTGCAAGACACAATCAACTAATCATCACCAGTCAATATGAGATCATCAACATAAAGTACGATGATCAAAAACTTACGTTTCACCATGATGTGGTACAGGTTCACATCCACTTCACTCTTTTTGAAGCCCAACCTGATGAAGTAATTGTCTATCCTGGTGTACCAAGCACGAGGTGCTTGCTTCATCCCGTACAATGCTCTCTTGAGCCGGCACACATGCGACTCATGATCAAAGGTCTCAAAACCTTCCGGCTACTCTATGTACACCTCTTCCTCAATCTGGCCATTGAGGAATGCAGTCTTCACATCCATCTGATGGATCTTCCAACCCATCTGTGTTGATAGTGCCAACATAGATCTAATAGATGAGTACCTTGCAACAGGAGAAAAAGTCTCATCATAGTCAATCCCCTCGACCTGTGAAAAGCCACGGGCAACAAATCTTGCCTTATGCTTCTCCACACTACCATCAACAACTTGCTTTACCTTGTAAAGCCAACAGGAACCCACAACTAACTTGTTCTCCGGTCTCGGAACCACGTCCCAAACACTGTTACAAACTATGGAGTCATACTCCTCCACAATAGCATCAACCCAAATCGGCTGCTGCACTGCTTCCTCAAAGGAATATGGCTCGGTCTCAACAAATTCCCTAACAAGGGCCATGCATCTAGTGTACCTCTCAGGTGACCTCCTCTATCTATGCTGAGAAGATGGTGCTCCCACATTCTCTCTTGCATCCTCCAATAATCTGCTAGCTTCTCTTGTGCACTTCCATCTATCTCTAGAAGACTCTGCTTGAGTGGATGTCTCCACCCCTGGAACCTCTGCATGTAGTTTTATTGGGAAAACTAGTGTCCATTCAGAGTTGCTAGTCCCACTAAGATGGGTAGCTATCTTAGAAACAAACAAACTAAAGTTACTTGTGTTTTCCTTTACAAGAAATAGATGAGATAGAAGCAGATAGTACCAACCTCAGTCTTTCGCTTAGCTCCTTGCTTGTTTCCTCCCTCCTTTGACAGAGCTTTGCCACTCCTTCCTTACTTGTCCTGCTTCAAAGAACACCTATAGAGTCAAAGTAGCATAATACCATCAAAGCATAAAGATCTATAACCATAAACAATATAGGATCAGATATATATTAACCATACAAATGCATATATATCAATACAAGATTCAGAAATATAAAAGCATATGGAGGAAAACTCAAATAGCTTTATTGATAGAAGTAGTAGAAGAGAGGCTTACAACCCATTGGTCTGACCCAATGCCATCCTCCCAGCATGAAATCCCTCTTCACCTCATGAAAAGATAGATCACCCAACACTATGATGTTTCACAGAGAAACCAACAGCACACCCTTACAAGATACAAAATTCCAGCCTCTGGATCTCTAGGATGAGGGATCCATATATAGATATTTGCATGTGGGTGAGTTAGCTTCTGGGATTTTGATTAGTGTCATTTCTCTGATAGTTCTTGGTTCAACTTGGAGATTTCATGATCTCTTACTCATCTCTGGGTGAATTCAGAGAGGCAAGTGTCAAATGGGCAGTTTCTAGAAGATTCTCTGGGTTTCCACTTAGCCAACTGCCTCTGCCATTTGTCTACTCTCTCTCATCGTACCCTACAGAAGGGATTTTCAGTATGCATCACACTTTCTACATGTAGTAGGTGAGATGCATCGCACCCTTAGCACTGAGAAGTCTGTATGGTCCAGTTTTGAACAGTTCTGAGTAATTTTTCAGGGAGAACTTCTAGGAGATGATGTAATCAGCTGACCTTGTTCTTTTAGGGTATGAAACAACACTTTTAGGGCCTTAGAATCCCTTGGTTTATGGACATATGAGATTGGGGTTGTAGTGCCCAAATATGTCTATAACAGTTGCCCCCTAAAGCATGAAGTCGTAAATCTTTTGATGTCGAGTGAAATGCTTTATCATGAGGATCCGAGGTTTTTC